>ML787407.1:1828204-1856388 GCA_009831015.1 Picea engelmannii | reverse complement strand
ATTCCAGATCGGCATCTTCATTGTAGCAAGTTTCTCTATTTTATGAATAAAGAAGAATTGAGATGTTTTGGCTTGTCTATCTTATTGCATATGGTTGAGGTATGTTCCATGGTTATCTCTTTCTGTTATTTGCTGCATACACATATATAAACACATCTAAAAGGTATATCAACAAAGTGTTTGACGAAATACCTCACTAAGAAAAAGTTTTAAAAAGACACCAAAACAGTGATGATCCCTGCGGAATGGTTTGGGATCATTACATCATTTGATGAGTGGTTCTGAGTTTAGGATGTGTGATTTTACATTTGCTTAATATTTCTATAGTTTAAGTTTGGATTTCTTTAAGAATTATTTATGTTAGTCAATTTTGTTTTTGCATTGTTTTGTACTAAGTCTACACTTATTTTCGCACTAATTTCCTCTCTTGTTTTTGTTATTGATGAATGATTTTGTTATCATTTTGTAGGATAGAATTTAATCCTCCCATTTTAGGATAGATCTTTACAATAAATTGTTGATCGAATAGTTTTGTTTTAGTATTTCATTTTGGTTGGCTTCTTATTACAAGTTTGTAGCTTCAAACACCAACAAACAAATTATAGGTCTAACTCGTGAGATGTGGCCTTCCCTAATTGGAATTCTTCCTAAGGTGTTAGATTGTATCGTGAATTTCATTTCCATTTTCTTGTTTATTTTATTGCATTTAATTGTGGATCCGCTATAGGAAATAATCATTGAAGAACATAAAACTTAAGTAAGATACCCACGATTAAGCACACAAACATCACCCTGAGTGCATGAAATACTGTGATATAATCCTTTATAGCACTAAGTTATTCCCACGTCCCAGTGATAAATCCTTAGTGTTCATTTCTTGCAGTGTGGGTTTGAATATTGTTTTGTCAGCTTTAGATTAGGTTAGCCTATGCTCTTATCCCGCATTTCTTGCGCTTGCACCTCAAAGATTACGAGCCCTGGTTGATAATTAAATGTGGAAATTAATAGTGCATATATTTAGCCCAACACAAAGTATAAAGAGAAGGTAAAGTAAGAGATAGACTGAATGTTAGAAGAAACAATCATTGAACCAGTAGTAGAATCAGAATGGATAAGTCCAATGGTGGTAAAAGATAAGAAAACACGGGGAATCATAATTTGTGTATACCTAAGAAAGCTAAATGACGCATGTATGCATGATCCATTTCTAGCACCTTTTATGGATGAATTTATAGAGAATGTAGGGAGGCAGGAGACCTAATTTTTCACTGATGGATTCTCAAGATATCACCATATACATATTGTGTAGGAAGACATTCATAAGACTACCTTGGAAATAGAGTGGGGAAGCTACCAATGCACAATGATGCCTTTTGGGATGAAGAATGCACCTGCAATTTTCTCGAGAGTAGTTGTTGCAACCTTTAAGGAATTTATTCATAAGTTTCTTATTTAGATTATTGGACTATGTTTAGTCTATTAAAATATCATATAGAAGTACCGAGATTAATTTTGGATAGGTGTAGACAATGTTATATTTCATTGAATTTGAAAAAATGTATTTTATGTGTGCGTTTTGAAATTTTGTTGGGCCATGTCATATGAAAGAAAGTTTTACTAGTGGATCTTGCCAAGATTGTAGCGATTATGGACTTACCACCACCTACATCCATATGAAAGTTAAGAGAAACACTGGGCCATACAAGATACTATAGGAAGTTTATTAAAGGATATACATAGATTACAACACCGATGGAGAAGTTGTTGAAGAAAAAATATAAATTCTAGTGGAATGAGAATTTCTAGAAAGGTTTGGACACATTGAAGAAAAAGTTAGTGACTCTGCCAATTTTGATATTCCCATATTGGAAGAAAGAATTTCATGTTCATGTGGATGTGTCATCCATAGCTTTAGGCATAATATTATCTCAACCAAGAGAAGGAGAGTTAGACCACCCAATTGCATTTGAAAGAAGGAAGTTGTCAAAAAAATAAAAGAACTACGCTACAATAGAACAAGAGGGGTTGGAAATGGTGTGTGCATTGCAAAATTATAGACATTATTTGTTGGGTTCTCATTTCAAGATGTATACAAATAAATTTGCACCAAGATACTTAATGAACAAGCCAGTGTTGGGAGGGAGAATTTGTAGATGGTTACTTTTGTTCCAAGAATATGAATTTGAAGTCATCGTTAAGCCAAGAAAATTGAATGCAGGACCATATCACTTATCACACATTCTATCAGGAGAAGATGTAGAGAATCTAGATGATAGTTTTATGGATGCACATTTATTTGAAGTTTAAATGGTGGACGACTAATTCATAGAAATTATGGAATTCTTAAGTAGATGAATGACTCCATCGGACATGACAATTGCACAAAAGAAACAATTAGTGGTTAAGGCAGCGGACTATCAATTAATCATAGGAAAATTATATAAGTTAGGTGCAGATGAGATATTAAGATGATGTGTGTCAGATCATGAAATATAGATGATACTATCAGAATCACATGATGGTATTGCAAGAGTACACTACATAGGTAAAGAGGCAATGCATAATATTTTGTGTGCAGGTATCTAGTGTCCCCCACTTCATAAGGATGCTAAATAATATTTCCAGGCATGTGATGTTTGTTAAAGGGTTGGAAATCCATCCAGAAGGGATGAGATTCCATTACATATACAAGTTACACTGCATGATTTTGATAAATGGGAAATAAATTTTGTTGGATCGATCAATCCACCATCTAGAAGATCAAGAGCTAGGTATATAATCACTTTGATAGAGTATTTGACTAGATGGGAAGAAGTAGCACCGATCACAAACTACAACGTGGAGACTACTGCGCAATTTCTGTTTGAGAATGTCGTTACATGATTTGGTTTCCGGTGCATGTTAATGAGTGATCAAGGGACGCACTTCCTAAATAAGGTGATTGCAAGATTGACTAAGGAGTTTCAAATTCACCATCAGAGGAGCATGCCATATCATCCTTGAGAAAATGGGACAGTAGAAGCTTTCAATAAAATTTTAGAGAATGTTCTGACAAATATCTGCAATGCAGGAAGAGATAATTGGGACTTAAGGATCCCTGCAATATTATGGGAATATAGGACTAAAGGGAAAAAAATTGACAAGACAAACACCTTTTAGGTTGGTATATGGGCAAGAAGCAGTAATTCCAATGGAATTTATTGTGCCAAGCTTGTGTGTTGCATCCATTGCTTATCTTTTGGATTCTGGCGCAATAGAGGGAATATTGTCACAATTGTTACATCTTGAGGAAGACCGATTTGTCGCAGGATTCCATCAAAAAGTCCGGAAGGAAAGAGAAAAATCATGGCATGATAGGAATATTAAAAAAAAAAAGTTTGACTTAGTGTTGTTATATGACATCAAGTTCATGTAGCACCCAGGGAAGTTTAGGATGCATTGGTTAGGTCCATATGTGATCTAGTATGTGGCAAAAGGAGGTGTTGTGCAACTAGAAATGTTAAATGGTGAAGTCTTGTGGGGACTTGTGAATGGGAGTTGGATGAAACTTTATAGGGACAACCGACCATCCACGTACTAGTCTAACCTACGTGGGAACCTATGTACAGTAGTAGTGTATTATAGTAAGAAAAAGAAAGAAAAAGAGGAAAAATAAAAATAAAAATAAAAGAAACAACATAAAAAGTAATAAATTAAGTGAAGGAAAGAAAAAAAATAGTTGAAGTGTTAGTCAAGGGTCAAGAAGTTAAGATTGTTCAGAGAAAGAAATAAATAAGAGAATGTCATGGATGAGAACGAAGAGGAATCAAGATACATATACAACAAGAGCAAGTGAACAAAAGAAGTGAGTTATGCACTGATAAAGGATCATGAAAAGGAAGTGAATTGCATGTAGAATAAAAGATTGTGAAGCGAACAAACAAATAAGCCAGAAAAATGCATAGAAGAAGAAGATAGACAATTAAAGGAATTAGAGAGTGGAAACAATGGGTAAAAAGTAGTAATGATGAGACATCATGGATATGCGTAGTCATAAATGGAAAGCACCGATGGAGATCATGACAGACTGGCAGATCAAGGAAAATATCTAGTTAAGGATTTATAATTAATGCAACGTTAAAGTAGGTATTGATTGCAAAACACTAGTGGATTAGATAGTTAATTCAGGTGCGAAGGTAAATGGACAACTCTTGAAGGGGAAAAAAATTTGTTGAGGGGTCGACGAAATAAAATTATTTTTATTTCGAGTTTGCAACGAGTAGAGAGAGCTGAAATCTGTGTTGCAGAGCTCTGTGAAACACCACAGAGTCGAAGGAGTTATCATAGGTAAAAATATTGTTGAGATGGCATCGCCAAAGGAAACAACATCAAAACATAAGAAAACATGAACTAGAGCAACAACAACACTACCAGGAGTTGAGGAGACATCATGAGCATCCTCGTCCGAGCCAACATTTACAAGAGACTACATTCCACTGAGGAAGGATGATTCCAAACTAGTTAAGTTAAATAAGGATGCCAGGTATGAATTGGTGACGTCGAAAATCCCAGTTGGGGTAATCATTGAGGAAGATATGCTAGGAAAGTTGCTGCAACTAAAATATGTGAACCATGACATCACATATACAACGAAGTTCCCCTAACTTGCGCCAAACACCTACTTGGAGATGAAAATAGATGCAAAGATGTACTTTCCCATAGTTGAGCCGAAGGTATCGACTAGAGGGTTGGATCGATCTGGCCTATTGAATCTATTTGACATACCACACTTTGGCAGGAGCCAGGAGATTAATGCATGTGTAAATATGTTATTAACCTCTGTGAACAACGACTACTTGTGGTTAGATAGGATGTTTTATGTAGGCATAAATTTAATTATGCTAATCACAGGATTACCATCACATGGGAAAGATACTACATTGTTGTTCATAGATAGAAAGAATGAGAAGGCTCTGTCAGAGGCCATAAAAGAAAAATTCCACATAGTTAGAGGTGTGCACAGTTTGGATGTGCCAAGTATATGTGACCCAACGATATGATTTGTGATGCAAGCATTGGAGTGAAAATCGTTGAGAAAGTGCAGGAAAGGCCAAGTGCATGTAGGCATGATATTTGCAAGCGATAAATGTGTAGAAGGTGTAATGATGAGCTGGGAATCATTTTTACTCAACCAGTTCCTAATAGACTACATGGAAGCACAAAAAAAAGGAACAAAATTCTACTATTCCTGGTTATTACTTATGATCATGTTAGAAGTGTGGAAAGAACCATATGATGCACAATTTCTGGGTATGAGAGGTAAGTCATTCTTGCCCGCCAAGTATCAAAACTTGTGGTACATGACACACAAGGGATGGAAAATAGACAATAATATTTAATTCTATCTGTACAAGGATGATTAACCAGTGTATCCAGGGTACACCATGAATTTTTCCACAACTTGTAGAAACTTACAAACTGATTGCACGGTTCATGGAAAACCGTCATTATATGTACATACAAGAAAATAAAGAATAAATATCCGAGAGAGGAATGGGTCCAGATGAAGTAATGAATAATAGAGGAGGACATATAGCTAATTATGTAGGACTAGGACATAGAATGGAAGGTCCCATTGATGAAAAAGAAAAGGAAAAAAAATATCTTGACATTGAGGAAGTACAAGGCCAAGGAAACAACGTAAGAAAGAAGAGGAAATACATAGAGAAAGAGAAGGAAAAATCAATGCCACATTAGAAGAAGTGGAAAGTGGACAAAGAAAAGAGTCCACTGGCAGTGATAGAAGATGACTTTGAGAGGTTTGGGGAGTAAGTTAAGGAGATCACCGATGAAATGTTTCAACACGTAGTAGAGGAGAAAGAAGGACTAAATAGAAATACATGGGAAGAAATGATTTCACTACGCCAATTGATGGAAGAAACCAAGATAGAAACTGCATAGAAAATAACTGAAGGACCAACAACAAGCACATAAAGGACAGTAGAAGAAAGACCAACAATATCTTATAGATTAGAGGTAATGGGGGAGCGAAACACAATTAAGTTGGAACCAGGGGTGATTGTGTTCCCATAAGTGGAAATGCAGGAGAAAGTGTGTGCACTAAGTCACTTTGACTAAGTCTTATCACAGACATCGAGAGAAATTTTGCAGGGATTGCAAGATAGCATAGTGAAAGAATTGAACCTACACAGACAAAAAAAACATTTGATGAATTGGCTAAGGCCACAACAGAGATTGCAAGCATTCATATTGACTACAACAGAGTTGAATGAAAAAAGGGATGTAGTTGTGTAGAAGGAAGAACAAGTGAAGCAAGCATTTGAAAAGGTTTTCAAATAGATTCTGAAGGTACCAATGGAGGTGGATACTCCATTGGAAGATATGGTATCGAAGTTCAGAAAATCCATCCAGGGATTCTGAATGAAAATTGTTGAGTTAGAAACACAAGTGACGCCAATCAAACCCCTGGAAGAAAGAGATCAAATCGGGAAAACAATAAGCACAGTAGTGGAAAGTATCAATACTTTGGAAGCAGAATGTGATAAGTTTTATGAAGACAAAAAAAATGTCTGGAATCAACTATTGGAGGATGTCAAATTATAGATTATTGAATAGAAGAGTCAAGCTACACAGGGGAAGACTAAGAAGATTAAGGAAACCATCAACAATTTTCCACCAGCTGAGAAGATGATGACAATGCAAGAGAATAAGAAACTATACCTTGATATCAAACAAATAAGGGTCGAGCATCAAGAACACATGCAAAAAATAGAGATGTTGCAGGAAGAATCATTAAAAGTTGTAGAGGAAATAACAGAAGTGAAACACAGAATGAAACATGCAATGGAACAAGATGAAGAGAAACGTCAGACTCACATCACTGCAGAATTAGTAGAATTTTTTTTTTTTTAAATGAAACATAGGTCAAGGAGAATACCAAAAAAATGATCCAGGTGGATATTGGTGGCCACCCACCTTTTCCAATTGGCTCATCTTGGCAGTTTTTCATTTTGGCAGGTTTTTCCTAGTTTTTGGGTCCTAAACTTTCAAGGTTGTTTTGAGGCCCTAAACAACGTTTTTAGGGATCACCATAGTCAAAATATATATGAATTCATAGTTTTATGTTGTAATGTGTAGTCCTCGGATATACATTTCCAATGGGATATTGTGCGCCTAAAATAAATATTGTATGCAAAAGTTACGACCCCAGGAAATTGATGTACCGACTTACCCCAATGGGGTCCACATGAATTTTGGTGCTTCATATCCTAAGGTTAGGTTTTTGGATGTCTAGGGTTTTGGAATTCATGTTGATTGTAAAAATGATTTCAGAGCCTTATTGTACTCATATTATTGTGAATGAGTGCAACCGTCACATCTCTTCTCAGAGATAAGCTACCACCATTCTAGCAGGCTTGTTTTCAGTCTACATTTTACAGTTTCAACATATTTATTTATTGAATAGAATCCAGTTTTATTGTATCTCTATTATTATTTTTTGTGTATCTGTGTTAATAATAATAATAATAATTTGTTTTCATTTTGTTATGTTCATAAAATATGGATCAGTGGTATCAGAGCGGTTTGCTCCTTGTCATTCTTAGTGCATGTCCCCGACGAGGTCAGGGTACAAAGAGTTGGTTCTTGAGTTTGTTTCTCTTGAGGAAAAGAGCTATTGCATGCCCAAGTGACCTCCCATGGAAGGAGAAAATAAACATGAAGGGATAGGAGATCCTTTCAAATTGTTGCTTGAGGAAGCCCTCATGCAATAGATGAATGCGATGATGGATAATTTTGTGTAAATTCTTCGACGACTACCAACAGATGATGCATATTCCTTGAGTGGAGGTGTCGCCCCCTTCAAGGTACAAATAAAAATTGATATTCCTATATTTTAAGGTCAAATAAATGTATATGTTGTAGACAAATGGTTGAATATGCTGGAAGGGTATTTTTCTTTCCATAACTTTTCGAATAGAGAAAAGAATACTTTTGCACTCCTCAAAGCCGTCCCCCATGTCAAAGATTGGAGGGAGATTTTTTGTGAGAAAAAGGAAAGAGAAGAACCCTAATTATTTACATTCACACTCACCTAGGGTTCCTTCGGAGATGCTATTAAGGAACAATACTACCCTATTGGAAGTTATGATGACCTGTATACAAAATGGAGCACACTGCGGAAGGAAAGGGACCAAGCAGTGCTAGAGTTCATAAATATCTTCCATACCTTGCACACCAAGTTGCGTATCAAATATTTTGAGTGACATCTGGTTCTCAAGTACCATGGTGGTATTAATAGATACATCTTGGCAGAAATGGAGTTTCTTGACATCTCATCCTTGGGTGCGACTTATCGATATGTCGTCAAAATATAACAGAAGTTTAAACAAAAGACACATAAGTTTGGGTTTGGGAAACCCTCACAGCATAAGCAAGGAAAGGGCAGCCTAAACTTGTAGAAAAAGGGGTAGAGAAAATATGGACATCCTCAGTACAACCAGTCTAAGACGCAAATAGAGGAGGACATTGGAAAGACAAAGAAAGATATCGGGAAGTGGTGTGGCTTCCATAACATCCCTTGGCATAACATTGTTTATTGTTTCTCAAAGTAGTCATTGGTGGCTGAGGTGAAAGCATCTTAATCAAATGTGGGTTTCGACGTTGAGTCGGAACCAGAAAAGTGGAGACATATCATTGATGCAGAACCTAGTTCCACCATTTCTACAACCAAGATTCATCTCGGTGAACTTGATGAGCCAAAGGAAGGAGAGAACCTCTTTAATTCACATATGTGGGTGAAAGGCACCCCGATGCACTTTATCATTGATAGAGATAGCCATAATAACCTCATATCTGCAGAGTTCATCAAGTAGGTGGCCCTGCCGATAATGCTGCACTCATAGCCCTACACCATCAGATGGCTCTTCCAAGGAAGAGATCTTTGTGTCAGCCAATAATGTTGCCTGACCTATGACATTAATCCATTCAAAGACAAGGCATTGTGTGATGTTGTTCCCCTTGAATTTTTTGATGTTCTTTTGGGCCAACATTATTTATAAAAACATCTTGCTCTATATAAGTATAGGCCTCATAGTGTTATTATTACTTTGGAAAGACAATTGTACAGGATACTTGAGGTAGTCCCACCTAGTGCCATTTCCTTGATCTCTGCCAAGCAATGCATGAAGTTCATCTCTCAAACCGAGAAGTTTGTCTTCTTCATGATTCACTCTCAAAGTGAGAAAAAAATTGCAGCCACACCCATGGCCTCTGCAGTTGACCTCTCCATGTAGCAGAAGCAAGTGGATAAGGCTGTGGAAGAATTCGAAGACATATTCTCCTCACCTACTGGGGTACATCTGCACTGTTAGGTCAAGCATTCAATCGATCTGACCCTCGACGAATCTCTACCCAATGGGAAAGTATATTGTCGTTATATGCTATAAAATCAGGAGATCAAGTGTCATATCCAAGAAATGCTCCAAAAATGGAACATCTGACCTAGATCATCACCTTGTGGAAGCCCAATCATTCTTGTGTAGAAGAAAGATGAGACATGGTGAATCTACATTGATTACAGGGCCCTAAATAAAATCACAGTCAGGAACCAGTACCCGATTCCCTTAATTGATGATCTCCTTGATTAGCTCAAGGGGGCCAAATACTTCAGTAAGATTGATCTGAAGTTTGGCTACCATTAGGTCCAAATAGAGAAGACATATGTATGGAAGACTGCCTTCAAGTCAAAATAATGTCTTTTTGAATGGATGGTTGTTGGATGTATGGGATGACTTAGGCTCTACCTTATTTCCCCAACAAAACCCTATTCACCATCGACCCTTCTGGTAAACCAAAAGGCTACACCGCACACAAAGTGCACAATGCAGTCTCACCTGAGAGACTTATGGGTGACTGCGGGACGCATATGTCTACAATCATGGAAGGGATAGGGGATGTTCCTTTTACTTCTACTTTAACATGAAATCTACCATAACATTCATCATATATACTATTTTATTCATTCAATAACATTCACTCAACATGATTATTCTAGTGTGTGCTAGCTATAAACCCTAATAAATGCATTCATATTTCCATTCATTCATCATTAATAATATAAAATCAACACAACACACATAGAGACATCATTTTTACCATGGTTCACCACCCGTGGGCTATGTCCACACAAATATTTTACTTCTTATTAATGTTCTTCATAAAAAAGGTTCCTACGCTATGTGCATTACATCATGGGTTTAGTACTGGTGCATGAGGATGACCAGTGTCGCATCAAGCTCCACAACTTGCGACCTGACCCTCACTTACATCTCAAAACTGACTCGATCTGAGCTCCACAACTCCCAACAAAATAGATACTTTGACACAAGACTCAAAAGTTCTGTAAAATTAGTTTCTTCACAATGATGATTGATTCACTTCCTTTTCTGTCTATCTCATATGTCCTCTATTTATACAAAAAAATGGGTAAAACCCCTTAGATCACGACTCAAAGCATTAATTATAAGTGGAATCCACTTGTCTACTTTCTAATTTCCTTCCACGTGGTTGGTGTTCGATCCAACCCTTCCTTTCTTTGACTTTGCATTGGCCTTCCTTCTTTCCTGGCGCATTGCTTCCTTTGCCCTTCTATCATGTTGCTTTCCCTTCTTTCCAAGTGAGTGTTGTTTCCTTGGTCATTTCCTTATTTTTTATCCTCATTTACTGCATTGAACCCCAAAATTTCCTGCTCCAACAAGCCCCCAACATTAACTTGTGGCTTGTCCTAAGCCACTCAAGCAGTGTGTGCCTCCTGCATAGATTTCTCTAATGTCTAGAACTTCTTCATGAGTGTTGTTAGCACCATCATTTTTTTAGTTAGATTCGGTCTTATTCGATTCAGAGTCTCTGTGTCAAAGAGTGTGAGGTCAAGTATCGAACAATGAATGGTTCGAAGTCAACAAGTGGTCGGTAGGCCCTTGGATTCAGGAAGGGATTACAGAACTGAAACATGTGTAAGGGCTAAAGATATTTTCCCAAAGAGTCAGGTCCTGTCTGAAGAGAAGGTCTTACATCCCTAAGGTCGAGGCAAGTTGTTAAAAGGAAGTCGCATCGGCAGGAGAAGTGACCATCAAAAGCTCATTATGGAGTCACAAAGAATGAAAAATCATGGAGCTCATATCACAAATGTTGTACAACTCTTATCAGTTGTACTTCACACACTTCGAAGTGTACTCATCACATGGATGTGCTGTGAAAATATTCAAGCTTGATTTAAAACCTCCAGTCACCATGGATTTAATGTCCCCTGGCATGTTTTCATCTCTCACCTACTAGATTATAAATTTTGAGCGCTCTGCATGTATTCTGTTCACCAACTAAGTTTATGCACTGCCTGTAATTATTCTCGTAAGCCCAGGTTGATTGATACTACTACCTTTTTCCCTTTCCAAATTCATTGCGCGTAGAAAAAATATGTGTTGCACCATGACGAAATTCCAGAACATAAGGAAAGGTGCGTGAAGTGGAAGGAATTCTGGGCTCGAGCCTCAAATCTTGATGTTGGTCAATGAAGATCCAAAGGTCAGGGTGTGTTTTGAGAAGGTCAGATGCATGAACTTTTGCAAAACAATCCAAGGATTCAACATGAAACTAGCGGAACAGTTCACACTCACGTTTGACAGGTCTCGCATGGTAATTGAAGGTGTCGCTTTCTAGGTGACAGAGGAAAATTTTTCGGTCGCAGTAGATATCCCTTCACACGGTGAAAGGTGGTTTAAAGGCATGCCTTTGGATGCGTGGTGTTACAGAGACTTCATCAAGTGAGACTGTTTAGGTGGAAAAGTCGAAAGGGGCATTCCAAGTAGATATTTGTAGAGGCCCTTTTAGAAAATCATGGAAGTAATTAGGAAATATTTCACGTGTGAGGGAAGGTTTGACATAATACATTCACATCACAATAGGTTTTTGATGCACTTCATAGGGAGGAGACCATTAAATATGCCCTTTTTCTTGCACCAAAGCCTTCGAGAAATGTCAGACAATGCCCAAGCTGAAGCAGATCATCTGAAGAGGAAAATATCACATGTCTCATTGATTAAATTTCTAATGGTGGAGGAGTTAAAGAGATTGGGAAACAAATGGGATTTGTTTCTACTTGCAGCAGGCATCCCCAAGGATCCAAAAGGATACTTTCCTATACCTATGGAAAGGGTAACATTGCACCGGACAAAGGCTAAAGCAGGAAGCGTTGTGGAGGAAGGAAGGACATTGGAAGCCCTGTCCCTTCAACATCCAATACCTCAGAGAAGGGGCATGCCAAGGAAAAACAAGGAAGCCAGGTAGACCTGAGTCCTGAATGAACCACGCACAAAGTCAGTCGTTGAAGAGTTACTCATGCGTGCTATTCGGATGGATCCCGTCGAATGCACAAGTCAAGAAATATGGGGCAGAAGGAGGAGGACAAACACCGAAAGCACAGATGTTCATGAGTCATCACATCATTTGAAGCAAGAACAACTTGCTATTTCTGAGTTATACCAGGAAAACAAAGAGTTGAGACAAAATTTAGCAACAAAGACCCTTGAAGTATCAACATCACAAGGCTGTGAGAGAAACATGAATTGGATCAACATACAGCTTAGGGAAGCACAGTATACGATCATACATCTGCGCAAAACACATATGGTTTTGGAATAAAGGAATGCAAAACACTTCAGGGAATGTGAACCAGCCATGGAGAAAGTTCGTGCAGCTATAGCCAGTGCGCATAAGAAGATGAAAGGGAATGCAGTTCTGCAAATGAAAGTGATGAACCTGAAAAGGCGCGATTGGTCTCTCAGGATAAATCTTTGAGTATCCAAACTGCAAAAGAGATTGGAAGAATGATCGACCAAATCCATTTTTTGTCTCCTCAAACGAGGCGTGGACTTGGACTTTGATAGATACCCATGCAGAAAACATACAACGCACAACGATGGAATCTCATTGATTGCAAAGGAAAGGTGTACGTTAGACATGCAACGATTTGAAGAAAGGGATTTTTACCTAGCTGAGGTCATCATTTTAGAGGCACCTGCAGTGGTCTATAGTCACCCACCACATGTTCGCACCAACAAATGATCACGCGACAGAGATCAAGTTCGTTACAATGTGTGGTAGGAGTCTGACAGAACATTTGATCATCCATATGCCCTATAAAATTAAGGCATCGACACATCACTCTCTAACGATGAGATCTTCCTGATGACTAAAATGTCACAGGAAAGATGAGCTGCTATGATGCAGGCGAGTACAATCAGTTTCTATTTTCAACAGAATGCCATTCGAAGAGCCATATGACAGAGAGTAGTCGAAACCTAGTTTCTATGGATAGTAGTTAGAGCACAAAGTAGCCCAAGAAACACACCCTTGTCTATATATTCCATATTTTCAATGTAAGGCAAGTTGGTTGGAAAAACAGTGTAGATAGTGACTATTGATTGTAGATTTTTGACCTGATTGAAACTTAATGTAAAAGTCCTAAAGATTTGATGAAAAGATTCTAACGGTGGCAATCTGATGTATTGTATTCTTTATTTGTGTACGTACTTTCATGTGTTCTTTATATTCACATATGTATTTATTCTAAATCAAAATGTGATTTAGAATCTAGAATTCACTGCGTTGTGTTGTAGATTCACGCCATTTGGCTGACTGTATTTCTTCTAAGTTAACTCTGAATTCATCCCTAGAGGTTCTCCAAGTTGCTTCATGTGTTTTTCTCTCGCCACACACAATGATTTTTAATTTAAGATTATTGCTCATTTATCCTTTATCCTCTCGAGTTCAGTCACTGAGTCATTTTTTTCTATCATTTTATTAAATTGACTCCATAACCCAAGGTATTGCTTTCTTTTGCCAATAGAACCAACAAATATTGTTTAAAGGTGTTAAATATAGCCCAGATTTTAAAGTTATATCCTGTATAGAGACGAAGTCTCCAGAGAGAGCCCTCTCTAGCTCCGAAAGGCTAGTTTCAGGCCTCAAAGTTGGTTTGTAGGTTTCCTCTATCATTCATTTTCTTAGCTGAACGAATTTTACAAAGCGCTAACATTCCAACGTCATTGTTGGGGACAAAATTGAATACATTTTCCTTGGGTGAACGAGTAAAGATATAGTTTTGAACCCTGAGGGTAATAGTGGGGAAAACATATATATTGGTTTAAACCTTTACCTTGATGACTCCAGTGAAAGAGACCAGTACCACATGGTAGTGCCATTCAGAAACCCTGGCTCTGAAGACCATTTATTCGAGAGCCAATACTGACCTGAACCCCGTAGAGAATGTGTATGATCCTAAGATACTTATGATAAGGGTAAGGGAGCAGGCAGAAGACCCATTCTACTACCTAGAAATAAACTTGTCCTTTCCCAAGAACAGGGCACAAAGCATTGACAACCTCAATTTTGACGCCTTGTTCGAACAAACTTTGTTCAGGTCTAAATCAGAAACCAGCTTGGACCATATATGTTTTGACAAGGAGGGGCTTCGATATCTAATCTCGTGAGCTGAAAATACCACTCATAACATCCCCCAAATCCCAAACCCCCCTAGAGCAATGGCCGCCAGATTCTCCCCCCTTGTTCTGCTAGCCCAACTACATGATTTTCCACAGAACTATAGCCAGAGGATCAATCTCTACAATGCTAAAGGAAACATTTCATCCCAAAAGAATATGGATTGGTTCAACAATTTCATTGATCTAGAAGAGATATACCATGTAGACGTGAAAATGAGGTTGTTCGCACAGAGTCTTTCGAGGGAGGTGAGAAAGAAGTTCAAATCCCTCCCAGCAACAAACATTCAAGACTTTGTTGCATTTGAAATGTCTTTCATTACTAGATGGGGAGACAAAAATAATCATTTGCAGCTGTTGACACAGTACAACAATATGAAGAGAGCATCGAAGGAGACAGTTCAAGAGTTCTCGGCCCATTTCATGAGGGTTTACAACTTGATCCCCGCAGAATTCCAGTTGCCTCCTAGGTTGTGCAATTGTGATACACCGACTCCTTTGATAGTGATTTCACCTTACTGTTAAGGGAGAGAAGATATGAAAATTTAGACGCTATGATGAATGACACAATCGAAGTCAAGGTAAACCTGATGGCATTGGAAAAGATAAAAAAAAGCTTCAACATAGGTGGGAGGAATCCTCAAGGGGATGTGCAGCCATCAACTTCTTGACCCTCAAAGGACAAGTTCAACTTGATGATGAAGATGATGGAGAAACTGATGGAAAGAATGTATGTGGGAAAAAAACCCACCGCCCAAGAATAACATGACCCCCAACCCAGGAATCAAAACCCTAGAAGAGGTTCGGTCCCACAGATCAGGCAGAGGGAACAGAGAGACCAAGGTGACTAGAAAAGAAGGCCCCCATTCCAAAACAATTACGCGGATGAATATTTTGATCAGATGTTCGAAGACCAAATGCATTATTGGGAAGACAAGGACACATGCGTTTTCTTGACAAAGGGAGATCATGATCAATACATGAGAGAAAATGATGATATTATGCTGGAGACAAATGACACGTTGTCTTGGGAAATAGAGGAATTCAAGTAAGGTTATCACAATTCCATCATGCAGTTCCAAAAGCAATACAACCTCAAGAGAAAAAAGGCGTCTACAGAGCCTCAACAGACAAATCTCATATGGGAGCCTCAACAGATGAACCCCAGAATGAAAGCTCCAATGGATATCCATTCCACAAGCTGACTGAAGCAAGAAAACCTGACCAAGGATGAGATGGAAAAGGGAAATTCAAAGGAAGAGGTTCCAAGGAAAGTGCCAGAAACAAGCCGGGAGACATGCACCAAGAAGGTAGAAAAGGTCTCTCCCCCTTTTAACTTTGAAAACGAAATGGCCAAGATTAAAATCTTCATCCCTTTCAATGAACTCATCAAGAAAGGATAATATCGAGACTAGATTATTAAAATGCTAAAGATGGGGGGGACTCCCGACACTTTGAATGTCCAGGATGATCACCTTGCCATTTTGTTTGGTCCACGCATGGAGGAGGCAGGTGAAACCGAGTATGTTCCCTCATTCTATGTCATTCTCAAGGTCCTTGTATAACTCCATGCTATATTCATGCGCGTCACACAATCTCATGCCCAAAGTGATCATGGACGAGTTGGGTTTGGACATTACTAGGCCCAATAAAGATCTTTTTTTCTGTCGATTCAAGGAAAGTAAAATTCTTAAGTCTGATCAAAGATTTTTTTGTATTGTTGGCCCAAATCTCTTCTAAGAATATAGTTATGGATGTGGTCATGGCCTATATACCCCCCAAATTTGGCATGCTATTATCTTGGTCATGGGATGCAAAATTGAAGGGAACTCTGCAGATGGACATGTCGTATGCCACCATCCCTATATTCGTCCAAAAGAGATGGTTATACAGAGAAGTACTACTGAAATACATGGTAAGCAATAATATGCAGCTAAATAACCACCCCATATACTCCGTCGAGACTGATATCGACTCTTCCATATTTTACAATGACCTGAGTTTTGAAGAGGAAGAACTGACAATACTCATGAGTGTCGACGATAAATCTATGTGACGAGCAGTAGAGTGCGTAGACCTAAGGAACCATGCGAAGAATGATATATGGAACATGAGTTTCGACGAATTCATCATTAAGGAAGGAATAGGGGACGACGTATGGATATGTCCTCCTAAGGTAGGCACAAAAATCTGCTCATACAAACTCACCTACGATTGTACAAATAACATGGCTGAGTATGAGGCACTGATTTTGGTCCTGAAAGTTTTGAAAGAGATGGATGCAAAGAGGATAGCGGTGCATGGAGACTCTGAGCTGATTATAAACGAAGTGAAAGGCATGTACCAATCCAATCACCCCAGGCTCAGAGCATACATAAACCTAGTTCTAGACCTCCTCAAAGAATTCTCGGAGTATAATTTATCAGCGATCCTGAGGGGGAAGAATCAAATTGTAGATGCCTTGGCCACCTCGGCCTCAGTTTTTAAAATTCCCATCTTTCCAAAAAAAAATTATGAGATCGAAGTCAAACATAGGCCAGTAGTGCCCAATAATATCAAGTATTGGTAGGTGTTTGAGGATGACAAACAGGTGGAGAAATTTCTCCAAATGAGTGACAAGTTTCCTAATATAAACATTGACAATGAATGTTGTCATGACAAAGATGAAAGTGAAGATGCACACAGTAACGACGACCCTTTCTGGAACCAGATAGCTGGGAGGGACATAATATATCTAAAGAACAATATTATCCCAAATGGATTAGTTTCGTTGGAAAAATTGTTTGATGAAAACGATGTGGCTAGAAATCCCAAGATCACGAAAAATGACGAGGATGTCGAGGATTGCAACATCAGGACCCAAGAGAATCCGAAGATAATCAAATTATCAAAGACTCTCAGTCCTGAGTTCAAACAGGTCTATATCAAGCTCATGAAATAATTTCCCGACGCTTTCTCTTGGAGCTATGACGACTTGAAAGTCTACAACACTAAATTAATTCAGCATGTCATAAGGCCTTTCAAGAAAAATATAAGATGGATAAATCCCCTGCTGCTGTCGCTAATTGAAAAGGAGGGAAAGAAACTTTTCGAAGCCAAAATTATCATTTCTCTAAGGTTTTCGAAATGGGTGGCTAACCTGGTGCCTGTGAGGAAAAAGAGTGGCGAAATAAGGTTGTGCGTAGATTTTCAGAACTTGAATAAATTCTCAATCAAGGAAAACTACCCGATCCCTAAGATGGAATACATTCTGCAGAAGGTAGTTGTGTCCCAAAATATTTCTATGCTGGATGGTTTTTCATGTTACAATCAGATCATGGTACACCTAGATGACCAGGAAAAAAAAACTTTCATGACACCATGGGGGACGTTCATGTATGCCAAAATGCCTTTCAGCCTGATGAACACTGGAGCTACCTTCGAGTGGGATATAAACATAACATTCATTGAGGAAAAGGACAAATTTATCATGATCTATCTAGATGACATCGCAGTGTACTCAGGCTCCGATGAAAAACACTTTGGGCATCTGAAGAAGGTCTTCCAAAAATGTAGAAAGTTCGACATATATTTAAATACAAAGAAATCACAGTTCGGGATGAAGGAAGGGAAATTTATGGGGAACATCATCTCAAAGGAAGGTATAAAGATAGATCCCAGTAGGGTATAAGGAATCTTGAAAATTAACACTCCACGCAATAAGAAGGAGGTGCAGTCCTTCCTAGGAAAGGTGAATTTCTTGAGAAGATTCATCCCGAACCTGGAAGAAATTATAAAACATATCACCAATATGATAAAAAATGGGAATGAGATCAAATGGAACCTTGAATACAGGAAATCATTTGAGGATATCAAGGTAGCATTGACCAAAGATCCCATATTGCCGAGCCCAAACTTCACGAAGGACTTCATCTTGTTCTCATTCACCTCAGAGAAAACCATTGCTGGCGTATGATTACAAAAAGACAATCAGAACTTTGAGAAGCCTATAGCCTATTTTAGAAGGATGCTGAGGGATTCTCCACTGAGGTATGACATTATGGAAAAATAAGCATATGCCTTAGTGAAATCCCTAAAGGAGTTTAAAACCTACATACTAATTTCCCACGTTATCACTTACGTGCCCAACAACTCAGTCAAGGATATCTTGACTCATCCTGACCTTGAGGGAAGAAGAGGTAAGTGGATCATGGCCATGCTGGAATATGACCTTGAAATCAATCCCACAAATTTGATCAAAGGACAGGGCCTCAAAAAACTGATGTTGCAATCAAACTGGGATGTCCTGGGAATCAAATCATCGTTGATTTTCCAGAGAATCCTCAGGAAGAAACAACGGGACAGGTGGCTCAGAAGTTCATCGATTCACCTTGGTATATGGATATCATTTATGTGTTGAGGAATCTGCAATATCCTCCAAGGTTAAGTGAGACCAAGGCTATATTCTTAAAGCTCAAAGATACTAATTTCTGCATATTGGATAACTCACTGTATTGGAAAGATCTGGGAGGGATATTGTTGAGCTGCGTACTAGAAGATGACGCACAACAGGCCATCGAAGAATTCCACAAAGGCGACTTTGGGGGACATCACTACTGGAAAACCACCGTGCATAAAATTCTTAGATCAGGTTACTATTGGCACACCATCTTAGCAGACGTGTACAAAGAAGTTTCCAGTTGCCATGGATTTCAAATTTTCGATGGAAGGAGAAATATGCAACCCATGTCGTTGATTTCACCGATCTCAGTTGAAGCGTCATTCATGCAATGGGGCCTGGAATTCATAGGAGATATACATCCGCCATCCTCGGCACAACACAGATGGATACTTAAAACAACTAATTACTTCATGAAATAGATCGAAGCAGTTCCAACAAAGCAAGCTACTGACATGATCATCATTCAGTTCCTTGAAACTAACATCCTGTCTAGGTTTGGGTGCCCTATCAATATCATCACAGATAGTGGACGCATTTAATTCCAATAAAATGGAGAAGTTTTGCAAGGATTACAACATAACCCTAAGACATTCTACAACATATTACCCACAAAGTAATGGATTAGCATAATCGTCTAATAAGAGCTTAACCAAGATCATTAAAAGACTCTTGCAAGACACCAAGAAGGCCTGGCATAAGAAACTTCTTTACACGCTGTGGACAGACAAAGTCACTACCAATAAGTCCATCTCCATGTCACCATTACAAATTTTGTATGGCGCAGACGCGATTTTCTCTACCTCACTGGGATTGCCCATCAGGAAGTTGTTGCAAGAGCAAGAGGCCGAGCTAGATGATACACATATAAGGATAAATCAGTTGATTCACGTGTAACACATGAGGAAACAGGTCTGCAACGGATCACAGCTTCACCAGGAAAGGATGAAGAAAACTTTTGACAAGAAATCTAAACAAGAGGAATTTTAGGTGGAGGATCTAGTGCTAAAGTGGGACATGAGAAATGAAGATAAAGGAAAGCACGAAAAGTTTGATCATCTTTGGACGGTCCCTTTCAGAATCTGCGTGTATCATGGGAACAACACATATCTGTTAGAATAACTAAATGGAGAGTCCACTGGTTGGGGGCCTATAAACGACAGGTTCCTCAAACACTATCTGGTGTAGTAAAGTCCGTTTAAATCTAATGTCATTGTAAATAGTCATTTTTTTTTTTTTTCAAAGAAGGCATTTTGAGTTAGTATGTTAGCAGAAAATTGAAGCCCGAAGTGAAGGCTCTGAGTTTATGCTGAGTTTGGTCGAAATTGTGTCAAGAAGGTTTAGGTTTCATTTTTGTTTTCCATTTTTTCAGAGTTTGGAAGTCAAATATGGCCCAATGGTCAGGCACATGGTCTGATGTTCTTTGCCACCTCACTAGGAGGATAAAAATCCCCATTGGAGCCAGTTTCTAGCACCGTCATTTTTTCAGTTAGAGTCGGTCTTAGTCAAGTCAGAGTCTGTGTGTCAAAGCATGTGAGGTCAGGTACCGAACAACGAATGGGTCGAAGTCAACAAGTGGTTGGTTGACCCTTGGAGTCGGGAAGGGATGTCATAACCGAAACATGTGTAAGGGGTAAAGGTCTTTTCCCAAAGAGTCGGGTCCTATTAGAAGAGAAGGTCTTACATGCTTAAGGTCGAGGCAAGTTGTTAAATCGAAGTCACATCAGCATGCGAGGTGACCATCATCAACTCATTATGAAGTCGAAAAGAATGAAAAATCATGGTGCTCGTATCACATATTCTCTACATCTCTTATCATTTGTACTTTGCACACTCGGAAGTGTACCCGTCACGTGGATGTACTGCAAAAATATTCAATATTTCTTCAAAACCTCCAGTCACCATGGATTCAGTGTCCGCTGGCACGTTTTCATCTCTCACCTACCCAATTATAAATTTCGAGTGCTCTACATGTATTATGTTCACAAGCCAAGTTTATGCACTACCTGTAATTCTTCTCACAAGCCTAGGTCTATTGAGACTATCGCCTTTGGCCCGTGCCAAATTCATCATGCGCAGAACAGGAAAACAAAGAGCTGAGACAACAGTTAGCAGCAAAGACCCTCAAAGTATCAACATCATAAGGCCACGAGGGAAACACGACTTGGATTAAAAGATAGCTCAGCGAAGCGCATGATATGATCATACAGTTGCGTGAAACACAGATGATGTTAGAAGAAAGGAATGCAAAACACTTCAGGGAATTTGAACCGACCATGGAGAAAGTTCGCACGGCTCTGGCTAGCGCGTAGAAGAAGCTGAAAGGGTACATGGTTTTGCAAAGGCAAGTGATGAACCTGAAAAGGCACAATTGGTCTCTTAGGAGAAAGCTTTGAGTATCTAAGCTGCAAAGGAGACTGAAAGCATGATTGACCAACTTTGTTATTTGTCTCCTGAGACATGGCGCAGACTTGGACTCTAAAAGATACCCACGGGGAAAACATACGACACAAAGTGATGGAATATCATCCATTGCAAAGGACAAGTGTACGTTAGACATGCAACAATTTGAAGAAAGACATTGATTCCTATATGGGGTAATCATTTTGGAGACACCTGCAGTTGTCTGTAGTCACCCACCACATGCTCGCACCAACAAAGAATCACGCAACAGAGATCAAGGCCATTACAATGTGTGGGAGGAGTCTGACAGAACACTTGATCGTCTAGATTCCCTGTCAAAGGAAAGCATTGACACATCACTTTATAATGATGAGATATTGTTTATGAATAAAACATCACGGTGAAGACGAGTGGCTATGATGCAGCCAAGTACAATCAGTTTCTATTTTCAGCAAAATTCCATTCGAAGAGCCATCTGACAGAGAGTAGTTGAAACCTAGTTTTTGTGGATAGTAATTAGAGTGCAAGGTATCCCAAGCAACACACCCTTGTCTATATATTCCATCTTTTCAATGTAAGATAGGTTGGTTGGAAAAACAGTGTAGATAGTGACTATTGACTGTAGTTTTTTGACCCGATTGAAACTTCATGCAAAAGTCCTGAAGCTTTGATGAAAAGATTCTAACGGTGGTAGTCTGATGTATTGTATTATTTCTTTGCGTATGTACTTTCCTCTGTTCTTTATATTCACATTTCTATTTCATCTAAATCAGAATGTGATTTTCAATCTATAATTCACCGTGCGGTGCTCTAGATTCGGGCCATTTGGATGACTGTATTTCTTCTAAGTTAACTTTGAATTCATCCCCAGTGGTGCTCTGAGTTGTTTCATGTATTTTTCTCTCGCCACACACAACGATTTTTAACTGAATACTGTTTCTCATTTATCCTTTATCCTCTCGAGTTCATTCAATGAGTCATTTGTTTCTATTGTTTTCTTAAATCGACTCCATAGCCCAAGGTCTTTCTTTCTTTTGCCAATAGAACCAAAAAATATTGTTTAAAGGTGTTAAATCTAGCCCAAAGTTTAAAGTTATATCCTGTACCGAGACAAAGTCTCCAGAGAGAGCCCTCTCTAGGTCCGAAAGGCTAGTTTCGGGCCTCAAGGTTGGTTTGTAGGTTTCCTATGTCATTCATTTTCTCAGCCGATCGAATTTTACATAGTGATAACAAGTGCATCCACTTGGTTCTTTTCCTACACACTCTTCTCTGTCAAGGTCTCCACCACTTGTATTGTTATGTGCTCCTTTAGTAATTCTAATCTCTCTGAGTGCATCTATTCTAGCCTTCCTTTTTCTATATCTATCTTTGCTATCATCATTTCATCTTGCTCCTGGAATGGCTCCAACTGAGCTTTTCGTGCTTGATTTTCCTCTTGTGCAACCCTTACCTCTGCCTACAAGTTTTTCATCTCCTGCATGCTTTTGAGCCTGTATAAAATACTCATTTTCTTTTATCTATACTTCAAATCCTAGACTATGGAATTCAACATTTATTCCCTCTGATCCAACTGTTGGATCCATTCATCTTTTTCCAAGCTCGTCCATATCTTTGCGATCCTTTCATAAAGCTTTGTTATTTCTTTGACTTCCAATGAAATACTATCCATTTGTTTTGTTTCTTGTTTCTCCCTCTCTGATCTAACTTCTGGAGGTGTGGCTTCTGTCATCTTCCCAACCAATTCAAATATCTCTTGTTTATATCCCTCCAACATCTACACTATCCTCTTTGGATTTTCTTTTGCGCTAAGTTCTCCTGCTAGTGTGTTGTCTAGGATTGTCTGAAAGAATTCCTCAAGTATTTTCTCTAGTTTGTCTATGCATTGTTGTTCCTCTTCCTGTTCAATATACACTTCTTTGAGGACAGTATCTAGAAACTACTTTTCTTCCTTATCTATCTCCAGGTGTGTCTCATTCGTCCTAGCTCTGGATTGAACCTCTTGCGCCACATTGATCTGTAACTTATATAATTCCTTTGTTGGGATATTGGATAATTCCAAGTCCAACTGCTCCACATCCTTCAAAGGTATCTGGATGGTTTCCTCAGCTACTTGTAACATGCTTTGACTTATCTAAAATGTTGTGCTTCCCATTATTTCTCTCTAGATTGTCTCCCTTTATTCATGTATTGGTACTTGTTGCACTGTACTTCTCTGTTGTGTGACATTAAGTTGTAAGATCTCCAAAACTTATTGAACTTCCATGATCCTCTTCATGAGTTCTTCTCTTAGATATTGTGTGACATAGTGATCCAGAATTGGATCTCGGGACCAAAATGGGCTCAGAAAGGCCTAAAAATCAAAGTTCTCAGAATCTCTTCAAAACGGACATGTGCATAAACCTCGTCGATACAAACCCAAAGAAAATTGAATGGGCTCAAACATATGTTGTATGCTCAAGATATCGTGGTCTGTTCATTTGGCCAAACAAGCAAAAAAAGATGTTGATTGTACAGTCTGTACAATGCCACATGGCAGTTGATTGTATAGGCCGTATGACCATACAAATGACGTGGAAAGGTACAATGGTAGGTACAATTTTCTGATTAGGCATACATATTGACACATGGTAGGGAAATTGGGTGTACAGATTGATGACGTGGGCATGTACAGGTGGACCAATCAGGGAGTGACACGTGTCACCACTACAAGGGTGACACGTGGCACATCCATACTAATGACGTGGAAGGTCCAACACATGGAAGGTATAGTGGCATCTGACTCGGCTTACAACTTGGAAGACAATTTGACCAATGGGCGATTGATGCATGGCATGTTTTCGGTAAATGGCATGGTGCCACATGGCAACCATTCGTTGGTTAAATTTTTGTTTGGAAAAATTGGTTTGGCATCCACCGAGTTCGATTGCGTGACCTTCGACCAAGCATATGACTTGGCAAGGCTGGGCTAGCCATCCCACCCTTGCAATTTTTATTAACTGTATATGTAATCATATATATATATATATATATATATATATATATGTTTGCATGATGGTTCAAACGGGTGGAGTAAGGGTTGGGGCCTAGCCCCAACCCCCGGTCACAACTCTTATGCATATAACCCAGGTCCAAGAGTTTACATATGGTGTGGATTTGTTAAACACTCCAAGCCCTAGTTTTGGCAGATATACCATATGCACAGGTGTAAAAGTGTTAGCGCGAGAGATGAGGGTTAGCCCTGGTCAGTCGGGCTAGCCTGTTGACCAGGGGCGTAACCACATGCTTATATGATGGGGCTTAAACCATTTTAGCGTGTGGAAGTTTAGCGCCTAGCCACACAGAGGGTGCCATGTGACCATGAGCCTACTCTAAAGGGGTTGCGCCCTATATTATGGCTAAAGTGGGTTATTTTTTTTATAATAAATATTTTTCAATGATTTTTGCAGTAGTTTTAGAGATTTTTGGCCAATATTGGGGAATATTAGGCCCTTTTTGAGGCCAGATCTTGTGGGGAAGTTGGGAGATGGTTACCAACTTCAAATCTATATAAACTAGGGGTTCTTGAAGCCAAATATGGAGGTTCAGAGTAGGTTTATGCTTAACATTTTCCAATCCAAATCCATTTTTATGCAGGGAAGTTGTTGAGGAGAGCACCTTTGCGGGCCATTTATGGGAGCTCCGTTCATCCAATTTCAGTGTTGTCAATTTTGTTGGGTTCCAAATATCTAGTAGAAAAAGACCATATTAGTTTGTAACCTTTTTGGAACTTCTGTTATGTACTTTTAAATCTTTGAACATAAATAAGAAAGCCTCAACCACTGAGACAAAAGCCCAGAGATGTAGCTGAGATTGTCGAACTCCATTATCACATTGGTGTTTATGGATTTTTGATCATCGTGCTTTATTTCAGATCCATATATGTTTATATGGCTGTTGTGTTTCCTCATTTTTTCTTCCTCTTTCATTAGATTCCTAAATGGTAAAATAACCCATGCATAATAACTCAACAATTGTCGTATAAAATATCATTTCGGATCAAGTGGTATCAGAGCTAGTTGACGTTTGGATTTGAGTTTGCATGATTACTAGGGAAAAGATACATCATGGTGAAGGCATGATTTTTGAAGAGAATCCATTGATTGGATTGAGAAAGAGAACTTCTCAAAGTGATAATATGGCATCAGAAGAGGGACTTTCTTAGAATGAGATAGAGTTTCGAAAAAATTTCTTCGCCATGTCAGAGATGATGAAGGTTTTGTATGAGGATTACTTGGAACGGAAGAGACCGAATCTGGGTGAATATTCAAAGGGAAAAAGTGAAGAAAGAGAGGATACTCCTCAAATTCATCCTTCACCTCCATCTTCACCTCCTTCTTCTCTTTCTTGTTCAAATTCAAGTTCTAAAAGCACTACAAAGAAACATGTCCATAAACATAAGAATGAAATGCCTTTACTAAAACTTGATGTGAAATTTGAAATGTCAATGCAGAGAGACTTGATAATTGGGTCATACAGATGGAGGTTTATTGCAGTGTGCAACAAATCAAGGATGAGGCAAATCAGATCAAGTTGGCATCACTTAGACTTGTAGGAACAACACTCATCTGGTGGTAAAGAAAGTTGCAAAATGGCACGCAACAAGTGGGTAATGTATTTCCATCATGGCAAAGTTTTATTTATGCACTTAGAAAGAAATTCTATCCTTTGGGTTATAAAGAGAAATCTTTAATTGAATGGCAAGCTCTCAAACTAAGAAAAGGAAAAACAATGCAAGAATACACAGATGGATTTTGTAAAATGGAATTTATGTTAGATATTCCTTTACATACCCAAGAAACTCTTATGAAGTATATAGGAGGTTTACCTGCACATATTCAAAATATTGTATTCACGTTTGGAACTACTAATCTTGATGAGGTTTATGTTCAAATGACATACATTGAAGCAGGGAAAACAAGAGTTGGTGTATCAGGGGAATCATCTTCAAGGAAAGAGGACAAAAGGAAGTGGAATGGAAAGAAGGAAAATTCAGTGGCAAGAAAGGAAGAGAAGCCCTCTAGAATGAATTGCAAGAAAGAGGGGCATGATGAGGAACGTTGTTGGCAATTGCATACCTATAAGAGACCAAAGTGGTTCAAATAAAAGAAAGGGAGGAAAACAGTTGTAGCAACAACCCGACCAACAGACTTGGGATCGGATTTAGGTGATGAATCTAAAGTCTCAATGGTTGGCATGCCAGGTAAAATTGGTGATGGATTTGATGCTAGAAGTAAATTGTTTCACATAAGGGTCATAATGAGACATGCTAAGGTCGATACATTGATAGATAGTGGATCTCAATCTAACTTAATTTTAGAGGAATTGGTTAATCAATTGGGATTAAAAACATAGATGCATCATAAGCCTTACACACTTAAATGGATAAGAAACAATCATAAATTGCACATAACAAAGAAATGCACATTAAAATTTGCAATTTCATCTATGTTTGTGGACAAGCTAACATGTGATGTGGTGTCACTCAATGAACGTGGAATGTTCTTAGGCAGTCCTTACTTGTATGATCGTAAAGCAATCTTCTATAGGGAAAAGAATCAATATCACTTAACCAAAGCATGTCAAGAATATGTGGTTCATTCTCATTATTTAAAGGCAAATAAATCTCTTCAAACTATGGAACAATTAAGAAAGGTATCTCAAGAAAGAAACACACCTATAATTGTTTCAAATCAAGTAATCGATCTTAAGAAAGAATAGGAGATGATTGTAGAATGGAAAATCAATCACAATTTGCTTCAAGATAAAATAATGCTATGCAAGTATTACAAACATATCAGATCATTTGCAGTCATATTTTTTATGCTATCATTAGTAATGTTTTCTACATGGATGATAGTGGCTTTAGTAAGATGTGACAGGGTACAAATGGATAACAATATGTTGTCAATTATAATGATTGTTTTACAGTTGATCTTGATGAGACATGTGCACATGACAGAGTTCAAAGATAGAGAACAAGTCGGGTGGCCTATCCAGAACTTGATGACTGGCTAGTAACCTTTTAGGGACCAAAAGGTATTTAGTGGGGAGGTGTGATCCAAAATTGGATCTCGGGACCAAAATGGGCTCAGAAAGGCCTAAAAATGAAAGCTTTCAGAATATCTTCAAAACAGATGTGTGCATAGGCCTCATTGATATGAACTCAACGCAACTTGAACAGGCTCAAATGGACATCGTATTCACAATATATCACGGTTTGTTCATTTGGCCAAACATGCAAAAAAATATGTTGATTACAGTTTGTATAGTGCCACATCGTAGCTGACTGTACAGGTTGTACGACCGTACAAATGATGTGGCAAGGTATAGTGGTAGGTATAGTCTGCTTACTAGGCATATGGACTAACACGTGGTAGGGTGACTGGGCGTATGGACTGATGACATGGGAAGGTACATGTAGAACAATCATGGAGTGACACATGTCACCATTGCAAGGGTGACATGTGGCACATCCGTACTGATGATGTGGAAGGTCCAACACATGGTAGGTACAGTGGAATGTGACTGGGATCACAACTGGGTAGACATATGGACCAATGGGTGATTGACGCATGGCATTTTTTTGGAAAATGACATGGTGCCATGTGGCACAAATTCATTGGCTAAATTTTTGTTTGGAAAAATTGGTTAGGCATCCACCGAGTTCGATCGTGCAACCTCCGATCGGGCATATGACTTGGCAGGGTTGGGCTAGCCAACCTTCCCTCACAATGATTCTTAATTGTATA
>ML787407.1:1811569-1828186 GCA_009831015.1 Picea engelmannii | reverse complement strand
TATATATATATATATATATATATATATATAATTTTGCATGATGGTTCGAATGGGCGGAGTAAGGGCTGGGGTCTAGCCCCAGACCCCGGTCACAACTCTTATGCATATAACCCAGGTCCAAGCATTTATATATGTTGTAGATTTGTTAAATGCTCGAAGCCCCCAGTTTCAATGGATATACCATGTGCCAAGGTGTAAAATTGTTATCCCGGGAGATGAGGGTTAGCCCCGGTTGGTCGGGCTAGCCCGCCGATCAGGGGCGTAACCACAAGCTTATACGACGGGGCTTAAATCATTTTAGCGCATGGAAGTTTAGTGCCTGGCCACATGGAGGGAGCCATGTGACCAAGAGCCCTCTCTAAAGGGTTCATGCCCTATATTATTGCTAAAGTGGGTTGTTTACTTTATAATAAAGATTTTTCAATGATTTTTGCAGCAGTTTTAGATATCTTTGGCCAATATTGGGGAATATTGGGCCCTTTTTTAGGCCAAATCTTGGGGGGAAGTTGAGAGATGGTTATCAAATTCATATCTATATAAACCAGGGGTTATTGAAGCTAAAGAGGGAGGTTCAAAGTAGGTTTATGCTGAATATTTTCTAAGCCAAAGCCATTTTTATGCAGGGAAGTTGTTGAGGAGAGCACCTTTGCGGGCCATTTCTGGAAGCTTCGTTCATCCGATTTCAGTGCTGTCAGGTTTGTTGGGTTCCATAGATCTGGTAGAATAATACCATATCAGTTTGTAACCTTTTTGAAACTAATGTGATGTAAGTTTAAAGCTTTGAACAAAAATAAGAAAGCCTCACCCACTTAGACAAAGGCCCGAAGACATAGGCGAGATTGTTGAACTCTGTTATCACATTGGTGTTTATGGTTTTCTGATCCTAATGATTTATTTCAGATTTGTATATGTTTATATGGATATTATGTTTCCTCATTATTTCTTCCTCTTTCATTAGATTCCTAAATGGTAAAATAACTCATGCATAATAACTCAACCATTGTCGTATAAAAGATCTTTTCGAATCACATAGAGTGCTTCTTCTCCTTAGTCTTGCACCTTATCAACTACTAACTCTGCATTGTCTTATGTGATTGTGATATCAATGGGATTCTTTTGTACCTTCATCTTCTTTGTTTGTTCTCTCATCTGCATGGTTGATTTCCTCTTTTATGTCTACATAGGTTTCGTTGCCTTTGGTATACTTCCAGTCCTTGTCTCCTGGGTTGAGATTCCATATTTCTTCTATGCTTCTCCATTTTTTCTTTCAGCACTGTATGTTCCTAGAACTGAGGCTCTTGGGACTGTTTCCTTCTTCGTTGGTTTATTTGTTATTGTAACAACACCTGTTGATTTTCTTCACTCTGTTTCTTTTCTATTATTTGTTGTTGGGCTATTGGATTTCCGTGTTGTGGTAGCTTCTGCCTATTCTTTACCCTTTTCGCCTTTCTTTCCTTCTACTTGCACCTTCCATTACTCTGGCCATTCTGCTAGGATCTATTGGGATTCTTCTACTGTAATGTAATACTTCATCTTTAGCCATGTCTTCTTAGGGTCTCTTCTAGCTTGTATCCATGTGTTATTCCTATATTCCTTAAAGTTGGCTATCCCCTCATGCTCCTTCACAACTTCGGGTGAAATTATCCATGTATCTGCAATATTCTCCTGCATCTCTTGAATGTACATGCCAAAACTTCTTGAGTTGGATTTTTGTTTGCACAGGGGCAGACCCAGGGTTCAACGCTACAACAACGCATCAACAAAACCCTAACTACCGACCCTTTTGGAAACACCTGTGAAGCAGATGAAGTCTCACCTGAGGTAGAGGCAGGGGTGGTTGCAGGACTCCAGTGTTTGCAACCTTAGCTGGGACACACATCTGTGACTGTAACACCTTAATAGGTAAATTAGCAGTTATAGTTCACCAATATCCAGTCTTAGTTTACAGCGCAGTTAAACCCTAATTACAGAGCATCAAAATATTCAACCATATCTAGCATCTAGAAGAAATTAGCACGACGAAACATATCAGATCTAGTAGATTCAAGCACTAAGAACATTCACCAAGGTCATATCCAACAATTACTCTCATTATTAAGAACAAAGCAACAACATATCTATCTATCATTCATCTATATCAAATCACTAAGCAAATTAACATATAAACACATCAATACATCACACAAAGAAGAGAAACACAGTATGTACGTGGTTCACCCCCACCCTGGGGCTATGTCCACTAACTTTTCGTCTTCTTTATTGGATTCTTTAATCAGTTACATGCACAGAGCCACAAAAACCCTACTCCGTAGAGGACAGGATATCTGCACACCTCGCTAGATCCTCCTTCCTCGGGCTAGGTTATAACACTAAACCTCTTCTCAATCTCTTACACTCACTTTCACTGAGCTCTGGAAGCCTCATATAGTATGCACAAAAGAAATCTCTACTCAACACTTAGCACTTTCGATCACACAGATCGAACTTGTAGCTCGCTACTTACTTCGCCTAGCTACTTATTTATACATTACAAAATAGGCCTAAGCATGGGTAAACCCATGGGCTGACATCCCCATGCCTGTTACATAATCTTGAATCCCAAAAAGGGCCCTAAAAGGGGACGAGATCCCATGATCTCCACTTCGTCTTGCGCTCCACCTTCGACACCCTGTCGAAGTCCCAAAAATAGGTCAAACTTGACCAAGGATCCTCAAAACCTGGTCAAGGTCCAATAGGTCCCCAACACTCACATGTGACTTGTCCTGAGTCACTCTGATATGGATAATTCTACCTCAAAAACTTAGATCTTGGCTTGATATGCTTCGACTTGCTACCGTGCCACGATGTCCTATTCAATGAACTCTTGGATAACAGCTTCATTGACAGGTCCCGCTAGGCGTTGTTCAACTGTAGTGACGACTTTCTCCAGTTCTTATCCTTGGCCTTCGATCTCTATGAATAGCTGGAAAGACTTGTCCTGTATAGGTTGAAGCCTCTGAGTCACTTCCATGACTTTTCTCTGAATGGCATGGACCTGCTATTGAGCACTGCGCTATTCTTGGGATCACTTCATTCTTTCAACAGTTGACAGGGCCTTCAACTATGCCTGTATTATTTCTGCTTGATACTTCACCTCTTGGAGCTGTGACTCTAGTGTCTTTAGTTTTGGATTCTCAGTGAGTCACTCATACGTCTGGGCACTGCGATCACTCAATTGATTGCATTCCATGTTAAGGGCCTTTATTCTCTCAATTGTGCCTCAAGCAGTTGCATCTCTTTGATCCCTTACATCCTGTGGAGTGTCGGGCACTATGCAGAGCTCTAAGTATACTATTCTTTGTTGTAGCTGTTGGATAGCTTTTGTGAGCTGCTCTACTTGATGCGTGAATCCATCTTCTTCCCGTGGTTCTAATCCTATCATAGAGAGAAGTGCTCTGTTGATTGCTTCTTTCACTTCAAGTTTCTTTGTGAGCAACTATTCCTTTTTTTGTTGCATCTGTGTTTTCTCATCTTCCAATTTTGTCTGGAGAGCAACCTTCTCCTGCTTTGCAACTTGGCGTTGTTCTATGAGTACTCCTTTCACTTTATTCAAGGCCTAGGTGGCGTGTTCTGTTTCTTCTTTTTATCAACGAAGGAGAGCTTGGGTTGCATCTACTAGTCGGCGGAGTTGGGATGGCTCATCTCCCAACTCTGGTTCTCCCGATGGCAGTGACATAGTGGACACTGCGCGACTGGACTGAAGGGCCTACTGTACCCCTCGGATTTTGACCTCATTTTTTCTGTACATTTCCTCTTGGTTGGATTCTTGTTTCTCCATGATTTCCTGTGAGTCGTCGTTTAGGGCTGCTATGATGAAGTCAAAATCATCGGTAGTGAGTACGGTATGCATCTTTGGTGGCTCTGGATTTCTTTCGAGAAGAAGGTTTTGGGGGAGAAACCTTCCTCTTCTTCAGGGGACCGGTCTCATGTATAGGCAGTGTTACTTGGCCTTGTTTCTATTCATCTTCTTTCCATTTATCTCTTCTACTTCGTCATCACCCCCTCGGTCAGGTGATACTGAAGCAGTCTTTCCTGAAGCACTGCTTAAGTCTTGGATCTCTTCGGTTTTCTTCCTTCTGCCGTGTCCGGGTGTATCATGTTCTTTGTAAGTGGTCTCTGGGTTGTTAGGGCCGGACATCTCTGCAGGGTTTGCGGGAATAAGGAGGTCTTCTGACCAGTCATTAGTGATCTCCTCAAGGTCCTCTTCCATGATTTTGTAGTACGACTGAAGCTCCTCCTTATATTCGTATTCTCGCGCTATAATGTAGATGAAATGCCGATCTGCATGGAACTTCATCAGGGACCGACACCTCTATAGGTTGTTCAGAGTCATACGAGGTTCATATTTGATGGCTCTCTTCAGCTGGAGGTAATATGTGTGAAAAAAAGCATTCGAATGCAACTATTTGCTCATATCGCTTGAGTACCATAGCGTGGTGAACTTGGCAGCAAGCGGCTCGAATGGCTCAATGTTCAGGAAGGTCGCACCTTCAGGCATTTCCCAAGCAACAAATGTGATGAGGATAAGGAGCCGTCTAAAGTGAAATTCATAGCCCTGATCTTGTGCTTCGCGGTGTTCTAGTTCATGCTGATTAACTAGGTACATCACCCAGTTCATATGTAGACCTTCCACGCACTTCCCCACGAGGTCAATGACAAAGCCTGTGACCTGTGTGGGTCAGTTCTTCCTTACTATATTTCTTGCAATTAACTGACATGCTAGGTGCACTGCACCATTCTGGATGGAAGCTACCTTGTAGCCTCACGTCCTCTTCTCAACATCGTCATATGTATCCTTAATCTTTTGTGCTAGTGCGTGATTTGTGGCCTTTCCTGGATAGAAGTCTTGTGGATCAGGTCCTTGCATACTCAATCCTGTGATCCTATGGATCAACGTTGGATCGACTGTGATACGATGGTCGAGCCATAAGTAGCCACCATGGTAACATGAAAGTAGTAGCTTGACACAAGTGTTAACCTCCTAGTGCCTTCCGAAGTGTGGGATTTTCATTACATTCAGCAGGGTGGACTGATTGTCCACGATTGAGGGATTATCTTCGAGTATTTTTACGGGGCAAGCATGCTATGGTTCTTGCGATCTTCAAGGTTGAAGTCATTGAAATTAAACGCTGTGATCTTGTCCTGTTGTGCTCTTACTGCACGTATCCCCTTCGGGAGGTACGCAGTAACCATGGTGTACTCAAACTCTCTTGGCACACTATCTCGACTCACTGTGCCGACCAGAGGCGAGATGTAATCGGGCAATATGGTTGGGATCAACTTTGCATTTGCTAGGTCATCTCTATGCTTGGTTCTCTTCTATGCTATTGGTTGGGATGGCTCGGATCAACGAGTAGTCGATGGAGAGGCTTGCACTCCTCTCGTTGACGATGATTGTACACCCACAAACATTACTCTTTCAGACATTACTCTTTTAGTCATGAGTTCAATGAGTACCTCCTTCAGAGACTCTTTGACTACGCTAAGTTCTTCGGACATACGCGCTCCTGGTCGAATCTCTTGGGTTTGAAGAGTAACTAGTCAATGCAACGGGACAGATGGTGATAGCGCGATGATCACTGTGTGGAATAAACTAATCTGTGTGCTCAGATTCACAGCTAGAAAAAGTGTTCTCGGTGCAAGTTTCGATGGAATAAATAAATAATGAAGCAACGAGTCTCTCCAACAAGAGAGAAGTCTCCATTAACTAAGTTCTGTCCATTACGGCGTGGTCCCAATGGTCTGATGGCGAGTTGTCTGACCATAAATTCCTTTCCTACCTGTTTGGGGGGTCGATCTAATAGTTATAATGTTCCCAATGACTATATTTCTTTGCTATGACCAAGTGCCATGTGAAGCTGTTCTGATATCCCGACGAAGTTCCTGTTTTGAAAAATTTTCCCTTTGCAAAGTTCCCTCTGGACCCTTTTGTAACTTTTCATTCTTTTTGCTAAGATTTCGAGCCTAATTTCCAGTGAGCTTCATCTTGTTATCCCTCTTTCCATTTTGATTCTTTTCTTCTTTTGGAATAGTAACTTCATGTTGTTGAGATTATTTTCTAAGATTCAAGGGTAATACTTCTTCTCTATCTGGGATAGGTACTTTAGTCTTTTGTAACTCTTCTTGTGTTCTTGCAACTTCAACATCCAAGTCTCTGGTCCTAAATATCTTTGATATTTTCTCTTGTTCTTTAATCAGCTGTGCGATCCTCGTAGTCATGAAATCTTTCAACTCTTGCTTATTCTGATTTAAGACTTCTTCTTCCTTCCTTCTAGCCTGATCTCTTTCAATCCAAGGCTTTCCTAGTAACATAGAAAATGGGGAGTTGTTCTCAATAAATTTAACAACCTCAAATTCTTCCTCTGTCGAAGTTCCATGAGCACTCATAGATATCTGGGTAAGTCTTCCACATAGGGTTATCAATTTTCCTCTGAATAATCCTATTCCTCCCAATGAAGGAATCATAGCAGGCTCCCATAAAAGTTCCCAAGTTCTTTCTGTTATGATATTCCCCCGTGTTTCCTCATCCAAAACACAGTCAATGTCGAAGTCTCCTATTCTTGCTTCAATGCACTCTTTTTCTTTGAAGATCTCTCATAAGTTGATATGTCGGTGGTCATTGTGTATCAATACTTTCTCTGATTCTTTCTGGGGTTCTACCATAATCTCAGTTTCTGGATCTGCCTTAGGGTTTTCTTGGTTCATATTCATTCTTTCAACCTTAGCAATCATTCTAGGGAAATCCATAGATTTACAGTAAAGACAATGAGATCTTCTACCAGGGCATTCCTTAGCGAGATGTCCCGGTCTTCTGCAACTGTAACAAAGGGTTAATCCTCGTTTTCTTTTAAATGATCCTGAACCTTTCCTGTACTGTGCACTAGGATCATAGTAGCTAACCTACAAAAAATTCTTTTTAGGATCCTGCATCCATTTGTTAGTCCAAACATTCTCTCTATGCATAGGTATAACATATATTTCACTATTCTTATCATATCTACTCATATCAAATCTTCGTTCATCTATGAGTGCCCTAGTTTTTAAGCTAGGACAAATCTTATCAAACATACCTAGACCCATACTTTAGAAACAAAAAATTCTACTAATCTTATCTTCAACAGAGAACAAAGCTTCTAGATCTAAAACTTTTCACTATTCTTACCTTTATCAGAGCACAGAGCTTGTAGATCTTACCTTTTTAAAAAAAATCTCTCTTTTACCTTTCTTAGAGTAGAAAGATTTCAGATCTTACCTCTTTTCTTCATATATGACTTCTTTTCTTAGCACAGAGATTTACAGATTGAGTATAATAATGTGCACTAGAGCGATAGATCTACGCACAAAGATTTCACAATTTCAGGTCGAATCTTCACACAAAGCCTCTCTTTCCTTAGTTCCCAACAATCACAGTTTCAGTCATAGCAACATAACCATTTGTTGGCACAGGGGTAGACCCAGCCTTCAATGCTACAACAACGCACCAAAAAAACCCTAACTACCAGCCCTTTTGGAAACACCTGTGAAGCAAATGAAGTCTCACCCGAGGTAGAGGTAGGGGTGGTTGCAGTACTCCAGTGTCTGCAACCTTGGCTTGGACAAAGATCTGTGACTGTAACACCTTAATAGGGGAATTAGCAGTTATAGTTCACCAATATCCAGTCTTAGTTTACAACGTAGTTAAACCCTAATTAATGAGCATCGCAGTATTGAACCAGATCCAACATCTAGCAACACTTAGCATGACGAAACATATCAGATCTAGCAGATTCAAGCACTAAGCACATTCACCCAGGTCAGATCCAACATTTACTCTCATTATTAAGCACAAAGCAACAACATATATATCTATCATTCATCTGTATCAAATCACTAAGAAAATTAACATATAAAAACATCAATACATCACACAAAGCAGAGCAACACAACATGTATGTGGTTCACCCCCACCTTGGGGCTACATCCACCAACTCTTCGTCTTCTTTATTGGCTTCTTCAATTAGTTACATGCACAGAGCCACAAAAACCCTACTCCGCAGAGGACAAGAGATCTGTGCACCTCTATAGATCCTCCTTCCTCGGGCTAGGTTATAGAACTAAGCCTCTTCTCAATCTCTTACACTCACTTTCATTGAGCTCTGCAAGCCTCATACAATATGCACAAAAGAAATCTCTACTCAGCACTTAGCACTTTCGATCACATAGATCGAACTTGTAGCTCGCTACTTACTTCGCCTAGCTACTTATTTATACGTTACAAAATAGGCATAAGAATGGGTAAAGCCATGGGCCAACATCCCCATACATGTTACATAATCCTGAATCCCAAAAAGGGACCTAAAAGGGGCCGATATCCCACGATATCCACTTTTTCTTGCACTCTGCCTTTGACAGCCTGTCGAAGTCCCAAAAATAGGTCAAACCTGACCAAGGATCCTCAAAACTTGGTCAAGGGCCAACAATTTTCTCTGCTTGGAATTTGTGTTATGTTGCAAGGTTTCATATCTTGTTGTGCCACACCTTTCTGTTATTTCACAAAACATTTAAAACTTCAATTTTTCCCATGCCTCCAAGGCTATCAACATCCAGGAATAATGGAACTTCGTTCCAACATCTTGCGCATCTATGCAGTCTTCTAAGAAAAGGTTGAGAAAATACAACACCCAACTAAGAAATTTACCCTTTTCACACTATGCAGCTACTGTGACCACTCCTACATGTGCCTCTTATTTGTGACACTTTCTAAGTAGCTTTCAGTCCATCAACTTCATTGCAAATATAGTAGCTGGGTCATTGATGTTCTTAATAATCATACCTCTGTTCCCTCTGTTCGTGCCAAAATTTTCCTTCACTTCCTCTACAATGGCCTTCTCCTTCATTTTATCATCAAGGTACTTCTCCTAATTTACCCCATCTATTGGAAGTATTTTCAACTTAGCAATTAGTTTGACATATATCGGGATAGGTCTATCCATCCATAAAAATCCTCCATGTATGGACGCCAAAACATTTTTTACACATGCATTAACATCTTTCCCCCTGCCGAAGTGAGGTATTTCCAATAGATTCATTATCACATATTTGTAAAGTTTGACTATCCACTGTTTGGGATCCATTCTTAGGGATCCTTTTGATGTTGACCCGTTGTTCTCCATGTAAATCTCATGCGCAAGCTCTGGAAACTTGGATATCTTTTTCACATCGTGATCGGCATACCAAAATTTGGGAACAAATCCCATCATATTTTCCACAATGATGATTGAATCTAGAATGTGGGGCACTAATAGAAAATTTGTGTTTGTGTGCACGTTGATGGCAATGCTTCCCTTTTCCTCGACCACTCTGTTGTTGTTACTTTTAGGTTTTCTTCTTCCTACATCTCCTCATTTATGGTGTGGTCATCCTCGACCTATGGGTTTTCCTCTTCTATATGTTTATCTAAATTTGTGTTATAACTATCATATCCACCATGTTCTCCCTCTGCATGCGCTAATCCTAGATTTTTAATGCTAGGGTGTTCTTTTGTCCTAGGGTTTCGTCCTTACGCTATTTGGATAGCTTCTGTTGCTTCTTCTTCCAGATTTTCTTCTTCAATCCACATCAGACTGGTGGATTAAGTGTCTATATCTAGAATATCATCCACATTGACCACTCTGTTGGTTTAATCCAGCAGTCTATTAGTTCTTCGAGTCCTTCACGCAGATTGAATGGGTCCTCTGAACTTTAGCGACACCATTTTCTTAATTCGAGAAAAAATGTGTTGTAGATCTTCGTTGGGTTCTTCACAAATTCTCATGTACTCTCACCCTTTTTTCTCTATCGCTCCTTTGATAAAAAATCACAAGTGTTCTTCCTTTTCCCTTCTTTACCCCTTTTATAGACTCTATCATAAATGCTCTGACGTGCTATTTCTTTTCCGTTCACCGGTTTTTCACTTTTCCGGTCATTTCCCATCCCATCATGCAATGTTCACTTTTCCTACCACGGCCTTATGAATTTTTTCACACAAATTTATTGTCTTCTTTGCATTGTCATCCTTAAGTTTTTGTCTTCCACTTATTCCTCTAACTACGTTTTTTTGTCAGTTTCTTCATTTTTCTACTTTTTTCTTCTTTTACTACTTTTTTCTTTTCTTTTTCTTCTTTTTATTCCTACTATATACACTATGTACAATTCTTCTTTCTATGTTGTGATTACTAAGGGTTGGTAGGTAAATTGTCCCTATATAGTTTCAGTCGACTACCATTCACCATTCCTTGCATTTCCTTTCCTACTAAGTCTTTCAGTTGTACAACACCTCCATCTGTGACATACTTTATCTCATATGGCCCTAGCCAATGCATTCTTAACTTCCCCGGGTGCTGCGAAGTATTTACTATCATAGAGGAGAACCATGTCTCCTACTTTGAAGCTCTTCTTCTTAATATGTCTTTCATGCCAAGATTTATCCTTTTCTTTATGTACCTCTTAATGGAAAACAACTATGATTTTGTCTGCTCCAAGCTTGTATAAATGACCTACAATTAGTTTGTAGTCTGCAGCTATGACCACCAAATTTTTCTTTTGTATAGTAGTAAATTCATTTGGTGCAAATATTGTACTCAAAAACCCAATAATGTCAGCAAAATACTCATCATCTATTTGTAATGAAAACAATTGTGCATCCAGGAAGTTGTCCTCCAAGTTATTGGGTTCTTCTCCATTAGTTATACTAGATAAGTGATCTAGTCCTGCATTCAATCTTCCAGGATTCACCACGACTTCAAAGTCAAACTCTTGGAATAAAAGTATCCATCTGCATATTATTCCACCCAAAACTGGCGTATTGACTAAGTATCTAAGAACATAATGATCTCTAAACATATTGAAATATTGTCCTAACAAGTAATGTCTAAATTTCTGCAAAGTATACATCATGGCCAATCCTTCTCTTTCTATAATATTGTAGTTTTGTTCTGAATCTGATAACTTTCTTCTTGCAAATGCTATAGGGTGATCTATATCACCTTCTCGTGGCTGTGTCAATACTACTCCTAATGCTATTGCATATGCATCCACATGCACATGAAATTATTTTGTCTAGTCTAGAAACACTTTGGCGCATTAACTATCTTCTCCTTCAAAATATCCAAACATTTTTGGCATTCATCATTCCACTGACATTTAGTGTCCTTCTTTAGAAACTTCTCCATCGACACTATCATATGTGCATATTCTATTATAAACTTCTTGTAATACCCTGTATGACCAAGTGTACTCTTCAACTGGGGCACTGACTTCAGTGGTGGTAAGTTAACTACGACAACCATTTTAGCAGGATCAACCAGTAGACCCCGTTTACACACCAAATGCCCTAACAAAATACCAAAAGATGCACTAAAAATTAATTTATTAATATTCAATGAAATCTGACACTATCTGTATCTGTCTAACATTAATATTAATACTTCGACATGATCCTTCAGTAAACTAAACATTGTCCAACCATCCAAATAGACTTCTAAAAACTTATAAATAAATTCTTTAAAGACAACCACTACTACTCTTGAAACAATTGCAAGTGCATTATTCAATCCAAATGGCATTACTGTATACTGAAATTATCCCCATTATGTAGCATATGTTGTATTGTGTCTATTTTCTGGTGCTATCATGATCTGATGATATCCTAAAAACCCATCTATAAATGAATAAGCTTCTTGACCCCCTACATTCTCCAAAACTTCGTCTATAAATGGGGTAGGAAAAGGATCATACATAAAATCATCATTAAATATTTATCAAATCTACACAAATCCTGATCCCCCCTTTCTTCTTTTCCTTTACTACCATGGGGATGATCCATTATTATTCTTCCACAGGTTCTATGACACCGGCTTCTAAAATTTTGTCAATTTATGCCTTCACCTTCTGCTTGTACATTGTATTTAACCTGTAAGGTCTCTATCTTATAGGTCTGGCTTCTAGCTTCAATGGGATCTTCATACCTCCTAGTTCTTTTGCTAATCCCTTCATCTCTGAAAATTTCATTGGAAACAATTCATTATATTCACGCAGTAACTATGTGATTCTTTCTACTGTCTGATTATCCCAATAATCTCCAATGCTTGCAATATTTGGGTTTTCTACAGTTCCAATATTTACCTTCTTGATCTTAACGGGTGTAGCATAATATTTTGAATCCAACTTTGGACCTTCTACTTCCCTTTCTCCTTCAAATTCTTGGATCTGGATATTGCACGAGTTTTCTTCTGCTAGATCTTCTTCTTCTACGACATGATAATAGTGTAGTAATTGGATGATAATATGTTTCTTCTGATTCTTATATGTTGGGACTATTTCAAATTCTGGTTCTTCAAATATCCTATCTCTTACCACCTTCAGTGCTATATCTATCTCTAGATTTTCATGCTAAAAGGAAAATGTAACCACAAAATTATGTTGTATCTGTTCCCAATTTTCCGTTCCTCGGCGTTGTTCCTGTTCTGTGTACCAGTTCTTTGGAATGCCTTCTAATGTGTGAATAATATGGCATGGCTATTATTCTGGTGGTACTAATATCCATTGAACCATGCACCTATCTCCATTGTCTTTGGGTTGTCCAATTTCATCATATTTCTCCTCATATATATGTTCCTACTCTATGCCAAATCTAATGCCTAGTAACCTGTTGCATTGAAACCAGTTGTTGATCTTCTCTTTATGTGTAACCCACCAACATGTAGTTGTATCTTTAAAATAAATATCTAATACTCGTAATCTCTAATTTTCTACTGATTCTGATTCAAACTTTATTAAAAATTCTTCTAAGTCATTCAGACCATAAAAAGTAGGAGGCTCTCTTACCTCTGAACCAATCCATGTCAGCGGACATGTCATTCTGGCACATCTTTTGGTGGATAATTCGTGTTGTCACTGCTACCCGATATCTAGTCTTGTTTCAGAGCCTAAATCACAAGAGATAATACTCCTCCAACTCTGCATTCCATCTACAGTTGGGTTAATATAATCCTCTTCATGTGTGGTAGTTCTGTACAATTCATTTACATCTTCTGTGATAAAAAAATTTGTCGTCAGTTCCACATACTTTCCTCCTTATGAGGGATCCAATGGCACAATAATATGTACTTCCTTGATTCAAAAATCATTTTCCTTGTCTTTAATTTAATAATAGTATGGTTATCAAAATTTTAATCCATAACCAACAATGATGGATATGGTGAAGTATTATTTACTATGTCAATGACTTCAAAGTCTGCGGTGCGCACACCATCTATATCTACTGGAATCCCTTGCAATATTCCAATTGGCACCACTCTATGTTGATTTTATAACTTCAAATAGATTGGTGAATACCCCAATGTTGGTTCTCACATAGCTTCCCATGTCTTGTTTGGTGGAACATTGACTTCAAAACCTAAGTCTAGTATGATATCCCCCATATTGAAATCTCCAATTTTTGCATTCAAACTGAACTCCTTACTTGTTCTTATTTTCTTATGGACTTGATTCACCCTCTTTACCCCTTCTTCCCTATAATTACACTTTTCTAACAAACTCTTCAGTACTTGTAAAGATTTTTTGTCATTTAAAAACTTCACATAGGACCCCAAAAAGTTTCTTAAGTTACTTACTTTCTCTGAAGAATGCTCTTTGTTGGTATGGTCAAATAAAGGAGGAAGGTCATACACTAGTACCTCATCTAATGGATTTCTTATTGAAGTAGATGCAATATTTTCTTTCAGAATCTCATGTCTAGCCTCTTTGAATGTCTCTTTCTCTTTATGCTCATCAAACTTCTGTTCAGGCGTTGTATTCTTCCTAAACCATTGGTATTGATCCTAATCCTTTTTTGTTGCATCTTCTCTTGTCTTGGCTCCACCTATAGTAACTATGTTGATCTTCTTCCCATCCTCTTCTTTGTTTTACACCACAATCAATTGCACATTCTAATTGTTATGTTTCCTATTGTCCTGTATTTTTACCAAAAGTGTCGGACAATATTCTGTCTCATGGTCTGTTGTACAACAGTACTTACATGTCGTAGGTGGTTGTGGACAATCTCTTGCATAGTCTCCAGGATTCTAATAGTTATGACAAACTACAAGTCCTATACGTCCTCCAAAGCCTCTTCTTCCATGACCTCCTCATCTGAAGCCTCCTTTGTTTCCTTGATTATCTCCACGCGGTGTATTATACTGAAGTCCTTGATTGTACTATTGTTGCACATTATTGTATTGTGGTGGAACTGCACATTGCTATGCATTGTTATACTACTGTGGTTCTCCAAACCGTTGCACATTATTGTGTTGCAATTGCGCTTGAAACTATTGTGCAAGAGTATACAGTGGTTGTTGCGCATTATTATACTGTGGTTACTATGCAGGTTATGTTGTCACTAATGTATCCTACACCCTATATGCATCTGATTTCCTCTCCTTCATTATTGCCAAGGTTCGGTAGTCCTTTTCTTCATGTCCAACTGACTTGAAAAAATTACAAAATGTACTCTTCGATATTGTCTAATACTTCTACATCATGGAACAATGATAGATATCATTTCCATGTGTTTTTCATATCTCACACCATAGCCCTTCTGATGATAAAAATTTTTGGCATCCCTATTCCTATATACTACACAAAGGTTGGACACTCATTATTATGATGACCTTCTGTTATGAAAAATGTACACCATAAATATTCCCTCTTTTCCTTTCCTTTATTCATATTTAACTGAAATTTCTAGTTCTTCATATCTTGTCTCAGTTCCTCCACAACCAGATCTGTTTGATTATACTAATTTACTTCTAACTATAAGTTTTCTTGCAGAGCCTCATCTTGAATCTAGAATTTATGTTTCCTCAAAGGATACTTCAACTTACCTTTTAGTCTTTTGAACTTTTGTTCCACCTCCTAGACTAATTCTCCTCGCTTCTACTTAATCTCTATCATTTCATTCATAAACTAATCCTCTGAACTTGGTTTATGAAATTCATTTATTAATTGCCTCTTCACCTCTCCTACAGCTGTAGGTGCTCCCATTGGATTATTTTCTGCAAGACCCATGTACCAGTCTAATGCATGGTTTCTGAATGTGATTTCCAATTATGCAAAATTTGTATCTTCATCTATAATTTTATTGGCTCCCATATCTTCTCACAAATAAACAAATGCTTCTCTGGGTCATCTGACCCATCTCCTCAGAACTTTGGTAGCCTAATAGTTGGATATTTTCCTTCCATTGTGAAGTTTTTTGTACTACCACCTATGCATTGTGTAGATACTTGACTGCTACTTTATGAACTTATACTTCTTCTAGAGTCTCCACTGGAACCAGGTCTTGTAAAAATCCTTCTACCACTAATCACTTGTTGGTTAATCAATTTTTCTTCTTCATATGTCTTAGTCACACATGGGGTTGTGGGTTCCACAATAATTTAGATCTGGAATGAAGAGCCTTCTTCTTCTTCGGACCCATGACCTTTGGTTTTCCTCTCATATGTAGTGCACAACATTTCCTTAATGTTCCCTGTCGCATAGAGATCCTCTACCTTTTCCTCATTTCTGCCCAATCCCTCTTGCTCGGCTACTACCCTCTTCTTACTATTGATCTTATACTGGTAGGGTCATCTGTTGTGTGTCACTTCTGCTTTCCTTATTATTTCCCAGGTCTTCTCCTCATCCATCATTATTGGGTTCCTTTCTTCCTTATTCTAGCCTCCATCTAGATCCCTCTCCATATCTCATATCTTTCTTAGTGCTTCCCCCATCTCCCCCATGCATGCAGAGTGATTTAGTTGTTTGATTCCATGGTCATCACGCCTTTATCATGTAACAACATCTTGATCAACGTGTAAAGGGACCTGATGTACCTCCCTTTGGGTCCCTTCAAGAAATACTTCTCTACAATGTAAATGTGTTGAACCTACACATAATAGATCTAGCTGAGAATTGACATACATAGTTGCAGAAAAAATAGAAGAAAAGAGAAGCAGGAGAAAAAAAATGGAAGAATTTTCATTAACCAAATGAATGAATGATAATTTACACATGATATACTATGTATAAATCAACTAATGCGCACTGGAGGAGAATCCAATGTGCCATAGTGGTGTTTTAGAGTGATCTGGACACACACCAACAATTACGGGAGTAAACTTCCACCTAGTCTAGTCTTTCGAGTAGTTACGGGAGTGAACTGCCATCTAGCTGAGTTAACTAGTATATCAATATTCATTTAACTGACTGAAACATAGTGAAGTGAGGAGGAGATCAAGGAATCATGGGAAATGCACTAGTCTGGTGATGATCCCAAGGAAAATTCACATTAGCTGGCGATGATCCCAATGATGCATGGTGATAATACCAATGTGGAATCTAGAATCCACTCAACTAATCAACTGAAGTGTGAACTGAAGAGAATATTCTCCCTAGAGGAATATTTTTCCTAAAATATAGAAGACTGGAAAATGAATAATAAAAATAGGAAAAACCTTAGGAAAAATAAATCCTAGGTGTGTGTGAAGTAACTCCAACACCCCCCCTGAACATCACTATGGTGAAAATAAAGAATGGGTCCCG
>ML787407.1:1795146-1811544 GCA_009831015.1 Picea engelmannii | reverse complement strand
GTAAAAAGAAGAACTGGCAGTTTCTAGGAAACTACGTCCTTCACTCCAAGACGACTGCACAGATAATGGAACTTCTTCTTAGTGAAGGTCTTGGTGAAGATGTCTACAGTCTGTTCTGCTGAAGGACATAACTGCAGGTCGATGATCCCATCATGTACTAAGTATCGGATGTAGTGCATGTGGATCTTGATGTTCTTCTTCCATTGCCTATGAACCAGATCTCTGCATAACTTCAGAGTGCTCTGGTTGTCACACCAGATGACATCAGCCAATGAAACTAAATGCCCAACTCGGTGAAAAAATGTTGTAGCCACATAGCCTGAATGTTTATGTTAACTACCCCTTTGTACTTTGCCTCGAATGAAGATAAAGAAATAGCATCATTCTTCTTGCTTGACCAACAGATAGGCCTGGAACCAATACTGAGTGAGTAAGTAGATGTGGACTTGCAATCAATGCTACCGCAACCCAATAAGAATCAGTGAAACCGATGAGGTCCAAAATAGAGTCTGCTGAATAGTGAATCCCAAATTTGATGGTGCCCTATATGTATCTAAGGATACACTTTTCAACCTTCCAATGTATCTCATGCAGATCCTACATGAACCTAGATATTGTGGCAACTACATAGGAGATATATGGTCTGGAGTGTGTGAGATACAACAAGCTCCCCACTAGCTATCTGTAGAGTGTGTTTTCACCCAGTGGAGTGTCCCGACCATCCTCAAGTCTGAATCCTGATAGGAAAGGAGTCAAGGCAGACTTGCAACCTGTCATGTGAAATCTCTCAAGTAGATCGCGTGCATACTTGGCCTGAGATAGTTTGATGCTTGATGCATCCTGACTGATCTCGATTCCAAGGAAGAAGTGTAGTAATCACTAAAGTCGAGCAATCAGTGATCAACAAATCATCAACATACAAAACTAAGGGTATAAGTGAATCATTCGTCCTAAGCATGTAAACATTCGGGTCTAATTTACAAAGTACAAAGTTCTGTGACAACAGGTAGGAGTCCATCTTGGCATACCATGCCCTCGGATTCTGCTTGAGGCCATAAATATATTTATTCAGTCGACAAACCAAAGATGAATCCTACATAAATCCATGGGGCTTGTCCATATAGATATCCTCGGAGATATCACCTTGAATAAATGCATTCTTCATGTCCATATGATGGACTTCACATCCCTTGGCTGCCGCAATTTCAAGTGCCAAATGTATGGAATCCATCTTCACTACTAGAGCGAAGATCTCAACATACTCAATGCCATGCACCTGCTGAAAGCCTTTGGAAACAAGCCTGACTTTGTATTTTCTAATCTATCAATCCATTGCACTCTTGGTCCTGTAGACCCATCTGCACCTGACAAGTTTCCTTCCAGAAGGAAGGGGAACCAGATCTCAAGTCTAATTCTTGAGAAGGGAGTTGTACTCCTCTTGCATGGAATATTCCCAAAAGGGATTTAAAACAACCTCTCCATAATACTATGGATCTGTATATTGAACCAAGAAAATATGCCTGGGTGGAAATGTTTCATTTGAAGTGAGTGTAAGAGGAGGATCCTCGAAATCAGATCCATTCCTCCTAGTATTAGCTATATCACCAACAAGATCCCCTGCATCCTGAAGAGTAGTCTAAGCCTACTTGGGCCTCGACTCTAGATCTACATCTACATTTGCATGCATTGACTCTTCATCTAACTGTACTAACTTTGTATTTGGATCATATGAATCCTCTGAATCAGAACTCTCATATGAAGAAGAGTCGTCATGTGCATGTTCATCATCTATGATAGGTGCAAGAACAAAGGTGTCTGCATGCGGCTATTGAGGTACATGAGAGACACTTTCCTTGAATTGGACACTTCGCTCAATGATGAGATAGTCTGAGGAAAGATAAATAAGTCTATATCCATTCACACTATTGGGGTATCCAACAAAGATACACTCGGTGCCCTATGTATCAAGTGCCTTTCTCTTTTCAAAGGGAATCCAGACCCATGCATGTGAACCAAAAATATGAAAGTGGGTCACTTCCAGTTTGAGGCCGCTCCAAGCCTCATAGGGGGTCTTGTCCTTGATAGATCTATGGGGAGATTAGTTTTGGATGTAGGTTGCACAATTAAGTTCTTCGGCCAATAATCTCTGTGGAAGTGACTTTTCATCTAGCATGCAAGATGCCATCTCTTTTAGACATCTATTTTTCCACTCAACAACTCCATTTTGTTGTGGAGTATAGGGAACTATCTGTTGCAACTGAATATCTACCTCATGAAAGAGTTTTTGGATCTCATGGTTGACATACTCTCCCCTGTTATCATTTCGGAGGATTTTGATTTTCTTTCCTGTCCATGTCTCAACAAGGGCTTTGAAATCTTTGAGGTGTTAAAAGACCTCTGATTTTTGCCTGAGAAAGAAAATCCATGTGAAGCATGAGAAATCATCAACAAAAATGAGCACGTACCTTGCTTTGTTTATTGATGGATGCCAAAAAGGACCCATGAGGTCACTATGGATTATATCTAAAGGAGAGGAAGCTCTCTGAGTCTTTCCTTGTCAAATTTCTCTTGAGGGTGTTTTCCAAGAACACATCCCTCACAAATTCCTTCGGAGAAATGGATTTTTGGTAGATCATCAACCAATCCCTTCTTGCTAAGTTGTTGCATATATATGAAATTTAAATTTCCAAACCTTTCATTTCATATCCTACTGCTTTCATTAGCATGGGTAAACAGTAAAGCAGAATCTGGTTCAATAAATTCAGAAAATGTGTAAAGCCTAGATTGATGATTTACCTCACTAGTAGAAACCATGGAATTGGTTTGCATGTCATAGATATCCACTGCATTAGGTGTGAATATGAATTTCTTTTCAGTGCCGAAATTTTTCATCTGATACACAGAGAGAAGATTGAAGGTAAATTTGGGAGCGTGCAACACATCCTCAAAGATTCCATTGGTGAGTTCAATCCTTCCTTTGTCGGTGACCTTGAATGGAGAGTTGTACCCCATCAGAATAGGAGGATCTTTGCATGAATCCAATGAGGAGTAGATATCTTTTGTGGCAGCCATATGGTGTGATTCTCCTGAATCTATGATCCAAGCATCGAGAGAGTAGTTGATGGAAATCAAAGCATGGCTATAATTGCCTTTTTTGGGATTCTAATCTTCTGGATTATTCTTCTTGGCACCCTCAGTGATGTGATATCCAAGGTTGTTTTTCTGAAGTATTTGAGTCATTAGATCTATCTGTTTCTACATACATGTGGATTTTGGATGGAATCCTTTATGGCAGTATGTGCATTTCTCCCCTTTTCTTCTCTTTCCACCTTTGGATCTGGAGGCATCGTTGAAGGGTTTTGAGTACACTTCTTTATTCAGATTTGAATTTTAACATAATAGATCTAGATGGGAATTGATATACACATTTGCAGAGAAAATAGAAGAAAAGAGAAGCAGGAGAGAAAGAATGGAAGAATTCTCATTAACCAAATGAATGAATGATAATTTACACATGATATACTCTGTATAACTCAACTATTGCGCACTGGAGGAGAATAAAATGTGCCATAGTGGTGGTATATATTGATCTGGACACACACCAATAGTTACGGGAGTAAAATTCCACCTAGTCTATTCTCTCAGGCAGTTACAGGAGTGAACTGCCACCTAGCTGAGTTAACTAGTCTATTAGTCTTTAGTTGATTGACTAAAATAGAGTCAAGTGAGGAGGAGATCATGGAATCATGGGTAATGCACTAGTCTAGTGATGATACTAAGGACAATGCACATTAGATGGTGATGATCCCAATGTTGCATGGTGATAATACCAATGTGGCATCTAGACTCCACTCAATTGATAAAACTGAAGTGTGAACTGAAAGGAATATTCTCCCTAGAGGAATATTTTTCCTAAAATATAGGAGACTGAATAATGACTAATAAACATAGGAAAAACCTTAGGAAAAATAAATACTAGGTGTGTGTGAAGTAACTCCAACATACAACAGTATATGACTTCACCATGTCGACAACAAATTCAGTAATACACCCTGTAGTAATATTGTCTAACCAAAAATCCATTGCGCACGTGAATTTATTATTATCCCTTTCCAATCGTTCAATGTTCTCAGTAGTCCACTCTACTGGCCTTATCCGATTAGTCAAATGAGTCTCCTTCAACCTCAATAACCACTCCTATAATAAATATGGAAAATTACAGAAATATGCTTGATGCAAATCAGTAAACACATACCTTTGTAGATATTGGCACGGTGTATACCTAGAGCTTCTATTATCTTTCTGCGTGAACTCGAGATTCTTTTTTTCCAACCATCTTTCAATCTCTTTCTTTGTATGGTTCCATGGCCTAAACATTCCTTTCTACCATTGCATATTCTTCATTGACCTTCTCACCAGATCCCTTCCAGGTTGTTCTTCTGAGTTCCAACCGATAGCAGAACCATTTGTTGGATGTATGGGCTGACCCAGGTTCTACCTTAGTTCTCCAACAAAACCCTATTCATCATTGGCCCTTCTGGTAAACTAGAAGGCTACACTGTGCCCATAGTGCACAGTGCAATCTCACCCAAGATGACTTATGGGTGACTACATGATGCATATGTCTACAGTCATGGAAGGGATTGGGGATGTTCCTTTTACTTCTACTTTAACATGCATTCTACCATAAAATTCATCATATATACTATTTTAGTCATTCAATAACATTCATTCTGCATGATTATTCTAGTGTGCACTATCCATAAACCCTAACATATGAATTCATATATCCATTCATTCATCATTACACATATTAAATCAACACAACACACATAGAGAAACCATTTTTACCATGGTTCACCCCCCCTGGGATACGTCCACACAGATCTTTTTCTTCTTATTATTATTATTCATCAAAAAGGTTCCTTCGTTGTAGACATTACATCATGGGTTTGTTACTGGTGCATGAGACTAACCAGTGTCACACCAAGCTCCACAACTTGCGACCTGACCCTCACTTACATCTCAAAATTGACTCCATCTGAGCTCCCCAACTCTCAACAAAACAGATAATTCGAATCAAGACTCAAAATTTATCCAAAGGTAGTTTCTTCACAATGATGATTGATTCAATTCCTTTCCTAGATACCTCATATATCCTCTATTTATACAAAAAAATGGGTAAAACCCCTTACATCATGACTCAAAATCCTAATTCTAAGTGGCCTCCACTTGTCCTCTTTGTAACTACCTTCTACACAGTTGGTCTTCGATCCAACCCTTCCTTTCTTTGACTATGCGCTAGCCTTCCTTATTTCATGGCACACTGTATCCTTTTCCCTTCTATCACATGGCTTTCCCTTCTTTCCAGGTGCCATAGGGGCTTGACCTTGTTGACCAATATCTTATCACGTTCATTCAGAAAGGGGGTTTTTAAATTGATAAAAATAAAGTCAATATATTGTATTTATTGGGGGGGGACGTGGGGTCTCAAGGGGTTTATAGGTATTGGGGGGTATAAAAAGGGATATCTAGTAAAAATAGGGGTTTATTTTCTTGGAAATATATATTGGGAGGGGGGTTCAAAAAATGGATTTTGGGAGATATTTATCAATATCTACTGAAATTAAGTGTGTTATTTAATATCCCATGAATGAAGGCGCTATTTCATAGGTTTACTGAGTAAATACCCCATGCTAGGCATGTGTTGCTTCCTTGGTCATTTCCTTATGTCTTATCCTCATTTATTGCGTTCAACCGAAAAATTTCTTGCTCCAACACTGGTCATTCCCTTTGGTTTGAAAAATGACCCAACAAATTTCATGAGAATGATGGATGATATCTTGTGGCCTTTAACCAATTCTTTTGTAGTGGTGTATCTAGATGACATCCTTATCTACAATAAGACTTGGGCGGAACACTTGCAACATATTCAACAGGTTTTGTACACTCTACAATAGCACAAGTTATATGCCAACTTGGAAAAAAGATCTCTCGGCATGAATATGGTACAATATATAGGATACATTATTGATGAGCATGGTGTGCATGTGGATCCAACCAAGATCCAGGTCATCTGTGACTGGCCATCCCCAACCACGCTCACTCAGCTTCAGAGCTTCTTAGGCCTTACCAATTTCTATTGCAGACTCATGTTGGGATTCTCCCATATTGCATGGGCCCTTAGCCAAGTAACCAGAGGTGGTGGTAAGGAAAATTTTGTGTGGGGCCTATCCCAACAACAATAACCCTTTGAGATCAAGATATATGCTTTAGATTATGTTGTGGGCACAGTTCTCACTCAACACGACTATCATGTAGCCTATCATAGTGAGACACTATCATATGTCGTTTGTATGTACCATATTTATATCAAAGAAATATACTCCATTGTACAAACCTTCCTCCAGTGGAAGAATTGCATTCTTGGGAAGGAGATAGTCATCCAAACTGATCATAAGCCACTGTAGTTCATGCAGACGCAAGGAAAATTGTATAATGACTTCCATCAGAATTGGTCCACATACTTGCAGCAGTTCCACCTCAACATCAAGTATAATACAAGAAGTACCAACCATGTCGCTAATTGCCTCAGCCGACCTCCAATTGTGGAACTCACCATGGTGCTAAACTCTTGTGGCCAAGAGAACTTTGGATGGACCCAACTCTATGAGAAAGATCCTAACTTCCCCACCACCTACCAGATGTTGGGTGAAAACACAACTGTCACTAATTTCCATATTTAGGATGGGATGTTATTCCATCTCGGTCATCTCTCTATTCCATCAAGTGAGCGAGTGAAGTTGATTTGGGAATCCCACTATATTTGGGTGGCAAGACACTTTGGCGTAGAAAATATAGTGGCAATGTTGCAATAACATTTCTATTGGCTGAGACTTTGACAGGATGTCAACAAGTATATCAGGTCCTACACTTCCTGTTTTATTTCCAAACCAGACACTAAGAAACTAGGCATGTACACCCCTCTTCCTAGTCCTGATAGGCCTTGGGAATTCATATCAATGGACTACATGTTTGGCCTTTCGTCCACCAAGTGGGGAAATGACCATGTTTTTGGGGTTGCTGATCGCTTTTCCAAGATGGTGATTATGGTCACCTACAAGAAGAGCATCATAGTGGAGGCCACTGCCAATATCTTCTTTAAACAAGTGTGGGTACATTTTGGGATACCAAAAACCATTATCTCATATCGAGACAGTAAGTTCCTCAACACATTTTGGTCAAGCCTCTGGTCACTGCTGGACACCAAGCTCACCAAATCCATTTCCTTCCACCCCCAGATGGATGGCCAAATCGAGTTGGTCAACTGAGTGATCGTTCATATCCTGAACATGTAAAATTCCAAGAACCCCCACACATGGGATGAGAGTCTTCCCTATGTTTAACACAACTACAATAGAGCCATACATAACTCAACTGGACACAACCCCTTTTAGGTGTGGTTGATATTTCAACCATTGGGTCCCATGGATGTTGCAATACCCCTTGTGGCCACCCAGGAAGACTCGTTCCATGCTCCAAATGAAGCTAAAAAATCCTCCTAGTTGATTGAGCAGATCTATCACACCTGCCAATAGGTTCAGGATATTTTATAGAAGTCCAATGCCAAGTACAAGCAGTTCCAAACACAAACTTCCATAGAAGTTTAAGGTGGGAGAGAAATTTTGGTTGCAATTGCAAAAATAATGCCTTATAGGGCCCCATCAGAAGATTTTTCCACTCCTCTATGGACCTTACACCATCACCAAGGTTGTGGGAGACAACACTTTTGAGCTCTACATCCCCCCCTCCTTGTCTTGCACCCAGTGTTCAATGTGGATCTCCTTCGACCATATTTTCCATCATTATTGGACACCTCAGAGATAGCAGAAAAATCAACACCAAAAACGATCAACCCTGACAGCATGGAACATGCATCCACTGATCATATCATGGACACATAGATTAAGGGAACTCACCAACAAAGGTTCTATCCTTATCAGGTTGTCAAAGTAGGGCAGTTCTTGCACCAAAGCAAGTGGCTCACTTAGGCCCAAATTCAACAAACATTTCCTCATCTGATGGGGGAACTCAAGACAACAGAGACAATTTATACCTAAGGGGGGTAGGATTGATCTAGGTGGATATTGGTGGCCACCCACCTATTCCAACTCAATTATCTTAGTAGTTTTTCAATTTGGCCATTTTTTCCTAGTTTTCGGGTCCTGGACTTCTTGGGCCATTTTGATGCCCTAAAAACGCTTTTAGGGCTCACCACAGTCAAACTATAGAAAATGTCAGATTTTTATGGAATAATGTATATTCCTCAGATAGACCTTTCCAACGGGCTATCATGTGCCTAAAATGAAGATTGTTTTCAAAATTTACGACCGTGGGAAGTTGATGTACCGACTTACCCCAACAGGGCCCACATGAATTTTGGAAATTCATATCCTAGGGTTAGGGTATTGGATGTCTAGGGATTTTTCATTCATGTTTATTTTAAAAGGATTTTAGAGCCTCATTGTACTCATCTTCTTGCGAATGAGCACAACTGTCACATATCTTCTCATAAATAAGCCACCACCATTCTAACAAGATTTTTTTCAGTATGCATTTTATAGTTTCATCATATTTCTTTGTTGAATAGAAGTCGGTTTTACTGTATCCCTATTATTTTTCATTGTTTCTTTGTTTTAATAATAATAATAATCTATGATCATTTCATTCTGCTCATAAAATCCATATCAATGGTATCAAAGTGGTCTGGTCCTTTTCGTTCTTAGTGCATGTCCCCAACGAGGTCAGGGTACAAAGAGTTGGGTCTCAAGCTTGTTTCTCTTGAGGAAAAGAGATCTCTCACGCCCAAGCGACCTCCCATGGTGGGAAAAAATAAATACGATGGGATAGGAGATCCTTTCAAATTGTTTCTCAAGGAATCCCTTGCACAATAGAGGAAGGATATGATGGATAATTTTGTGCAAATCCTTTGACATATACCAACAGGCGATGCATATTCCTAGAGTGGAGGCACCACCCCCTTAAAGGTACATATCAAATTCTATATTCCTATATTTAAAGGTCACATAGACACAGATGTTATAGAAGAATGGTTGAATCTTCTAGAAGGGTATTTTTCTATCAATAACTTTTCGAATAAACAAAATATTACTTTTGCACTCCTCAAATCCGTCCCCCATGTCAAATATTGGTGGGATACTTTCTGTGAGCAAAAGGAAATAGACGAACCCTCATAATTTACATTCACACTCATCTGGAAGTCCTTTAGGGATTCTATTAAGGAGAAATACTACGCTGTTGGAAGTTATGACGACCTATATAAAAAATGGAGCACACTGCGACAAGAAAGGGACCAAGCAGTGCCATTGTTCACAAATATCTTCCATACCTTGCGCACAAATATGGGTATCAAACATTCTAAGTGACATCTTGTGCTCAAGTACCGTGGTGGTTTGCATAGATACATTGAGGCAGAAATGGATTTTTTGGACATATTTTCCTTGGGCATGGCTTATCGATATGTCATCAAAATCAAACAGAAGCTTAAAGAAAAGACGTGATCGTTTGGGTCCAGGAACCCCTCACAACAAAAGCAGGGCAAGGGCAGCCCCAATCCACAGAACAATGGATAGAGAAAATATGGACAACCTCAAGACAACCAGTCTAAGCCACAAAAAAATAAGGACAATGGAAAGATGAATACAGATACTAGGAAGTGGTGCCACTTCCATAAGTTCCCTTGGAATAACATTGTTGATTGCCGCTCAAATAATGAATTGACGACTGAGGTGAAAGCATCTAAATCAAATGTGGGTTCAAACTCTAAGTTAGAAATTGAAAAGGGGAGATGGACCATTGATGCAGAACCTAGTGCCACCATTGCTACCACCAAGATCCATCCTGGTGAACCTGATGAGCCAAAAGAAGGAGAGCGCCTCTTTCATTCACAGAGGTGGGTGAAAGGCACCCCATTTCACTTCATTGTTGATAGCGGTATCGAGAAGAACCTCATCTCAAAGAAGTTCGTCAAGAAAGTAGCCTTGTTGACAACATTGCACCTAAAACCCTACACCATTAGATTGCTCTTCCAAGGAAGCAATCTTTGTGTTAGCCAACAGTGTCGCCCGACCTACGAAATCAATCCCTTCAAAGATGAGGTATTGTGTGATGTTTCTCCCCTTGAATTTTTTGATTTTCTTTTGGGCCAACCTTATTATGGAAACATCATACTCTATATGAGTCTAGGCCTTGCAGTGTTATTATTACTTTGGACATGAAATTGTACAGGATACCCGAGGCAGTTCCACCTAGTGACATTCCCTTGATATCTACCAAGCAATGCCGGAAGTTCATCTCTTAAACCGGGAAGTTTGTCTTCTTCGTGATTCTCTCTCAGAGTGAGAAAAAAATTTCAGCCACATACATGGTCTCCGCGGCTGACCTCTCCATGCAGCAGAAGAAAGTGGATAAGGCCATGGAAGAATAGAAAGACATATTCTCCTCACCTAATGGGGTACCTCTACATGATATCTTGCAGTCTTTCACCAATTATTTTGTAGTGGTGTATATGGATGACACCCTCATCTACAACAAGAGTTGGGAGGAACTCTTGTAGCATATTCAGTAGGTTCTGCACACTCTACAACAACACAAGTTATATGCCAACTTGGGAAAATGATCCTTCGACATGAACATGGTACAATACCTAGGCTACATTTTTTATGAGAATGGTGTGCATGTGGATCTAGCCAAGATCTAGGTCATCTGTGACTGGCCAAACCCAACCACTCTCACTGAGCTTTAGAGCTTCTTAAGCCTTGCCAATTTCTATCGTAGGTTCATGTTGGGATTCTCCCATATTGCATAGGCCCTTAGGCAAGTAACCACGGGTGGTGGTAAGAAAACGTTTGTGTGGGGCTTGTCTAAACAACAAGCGTTCAATGATTTGAAGCAATTCTTGTGCTTAGACCCAATGCTTTCATTACCCAACCTACAACATCCCTTTGAGATTGAGATAGATTCTTCATGCCTATTATTGTAATATGTAAACACTCATAATATTAATAAAATACATCATTTTTGTAGAACGAACCAACAAAAGAGATGGGGGGATAAACTCCACTAGAAATGGAAAGGGGGTCTAAGAGTCTAGGAAAGGGCTAAGAAGGGGGCTTAAGCTTAATGCAATATTATATTAATATTCCTTAGATCTAAAGTTATGGATATGAATATATCCTAAGTTTCTTAAGTGGGGAAAAGTGAAGTCCTTGAGTTCCATGTGTCATAAAAGGCACATGCATATATAAGAGGGAGATTTAGTGTAATTCCTCATCATTCATTTATCATTCTTTCATTAGGAATCCATGATTTTCATCCTCCATATTGGAGGGTCATAGTGGGAAGTTGTACCTATGTTGGGAAATACTTGGAGGTTTTTTGGTAGGACTGGACTGAAGAAGTGGGTTGTTAGGTCCATAGTTGAAGAAGCGGGTTGTCAGGTATGTGGTCGAAGAAGTAGGTTGCCAAGAACGTGAGCATTCTCTCCATGTGAGAGAGTTTTTGGGAATTAATTCCAAAGGTTCCAAGCTGCAACTACAAGGCTCTGAAACTCCCTGTTCCTCCTGTTGTTGAAGCCCTAAAAGGGAAGTGGGGCAACCGAAGGACTATTGAGAAGAAAATAGGCACACTTCCTAGCATGGGACAAGAATGTGGGAGATGAGGGACTGTAGGTTGGTTGCTAGAGTTGGCATTTGATTCTCAAGATTCCTATTGTCTAAGATACCTTAGCCTAGCTTAGGATTTCCTTTTTCCTAGTGGAGTCTTAGCCCTAGCTCGGGGGTGACACATTGCTGAGATTATGAGCAGTGTGGTCTATGGCTGGGAGGAATGTGGAATTTTTGCACACAGTTGGTGTTTTATTTACCAGAGATAAGTGTCTCTATGTTTTTTTTAAATTACTATGCGAATGGTTATGTGCCTTCTATTACAATTTTTCATGTATATGTTGTTTAGATATATTTGTTGTTATTCTTCTCTAATGTGTTCATGTGCATTGTAGTTCTATTTAATTAAATGGTATCAGAGGTTGAAATTTTTGATGTGGAATTTCCCAGAAGGGAGCTAGGGATGTTGGAAGTGGTATCAAAGCCTATTTTTCAACACTAAGCATGTATGGACCCAATTAACATAGCACATAACCGAAATTTGTAGATTGTGTAGGAAAATTGTTTGACGGAAATATCAGAAAGAGTACGTCTACAAATTATTAAAAAATAATTATTATAGTGAAATTGAGAGGAATTTCACAAGCATTTGAGGGGATTTAGCCAAGGATTGGAAATCACCAAATGTTTAATTGTAGATTGAATATATTTGGGGCTGGAGATAGCAAAATTTTGAATTACAATACCATAATGGCAGAAATTGTAAAAATTTCCCCAATTCGAGAATAAATTTGAATAAGATTCATACCTAGGATGTCAACCAACAACACACACAAGAAATTTGCGGTTGGAGAGGTTGAATTGAAATTTATTTGGATGAAATTGGTTTAAATTATACATTTGCAGAGAGACCATGGTGAAATTGGGAAAAAGCCCCAATTTCCTGTAGCTAAAGAATGGTAAATTCCAAGTGAAAGAATTGAATTTGAAAACCAACGAACGAATTTATCTATATAGGGATTGCATATGTTGTATTGAGATTAATTATATAGTTGTAATGGAGGCCAAAGAAGAATAATTCAAAATTATGTATTTTGAGCAGTTTGAAAATTTTCGAAAATAGGTGAAATTAGGAAAAATTGGAAATTGTTCCGTACCATGACGCCAGTCTGATGTGGAGGGTATATGTTAGCTGGCATGGAAATATGGTGAAATGTAATTTCATGGTTGAAGGTACATGGTAGTAGTGGAACGTGTGAGGTGGCATGAGAAATGGCACCACGAGGACGGTTTTATCCTACTCAGCGGAACCCCAAGTGTAGGACACGCGTCAACCCTGCGTCAATTTCGGGGAGTGGGGTTCGGGGTTGAGTGGGGTTATAATAGGTAGGGGGGATGAAATGAAAATATGTGCAACATGTCACCCTGACCCTAACCTTGTTTAATTTTATCTTCCCCTCCTTTCTGTGTTAAATTTTGGTGGGATAGGGGGGGCCTCAAAGCAACATGGGTCATTGATTATCGTCGACACCCTTTGAATATCCACCATGAGATTAAATCAGCGTGAAAATTTATGCATGCATGGATAATAGTTTTGAATGGGGTCCCATTCCTGCAACCCAATGAAAGGGTACGACATGGACAACTACGGTCTGTGGGGGCCCGAAAAATAAAGTGTGCGCGCCAAGGAATAAAGGAGAAGGTAATGGGAGTTGACAGGAAGGGTCAAGTGTGCAAGGCATATGACATGGAATCCTTTTAGAGGTTCCAGGTGGACTAGTGTTCCATGTCATCATCCATGTTAGCATAAAGTGGCTAAAATTAGCATAAATTAATGAAAAATACCAGAACATTTCGGTATTTTCCAAGTGTTAAACTTACAGGAAATTTTTGGAGGCCTTGGCGACATTTTTAAGAAGTCGACTTTGAAAATATATGTATTTATAATAAACATGGTTTATACATATCGAATATTATAGCTCAGAAAGATATTTCTAATGGTATAAACCATTCATCAAACTGAGTTCGTATGAGATATTTACAACCCAAATAGTGTAGGGTAAATTTTAAGACCCAATTAACTTCTAAAGACTATAACTTCTTGCACCAGAATTGGATTGAGGCACATGAGCAGTATATGGAAACATATTGAGCTGTATAACACATTCTTGGAGTTAAATTATAAATCTAGGCACATAAAAATGCACAGGAAGAGGTAGAAGGTACTTGTAACATTAATTGCCAAAAGTACTAATTGGCCTAAAACTTCAGTAGGATGTATTCAACATCTTGGAGCTCAGATGAGGATGAAAATTGGACAGATTTTCCAAAATATGATTATGAAGGAACCCATTTGAGCTCCTATCAAATTTCCAAAAGAACAGGTGCAAGGATGCATAAGCTCAGTTAAAAATTGCACCTGGTTGAAGGTGTTTTTGGGTAATATTCAAATGGCCATAAATTTCTGCTCAAAACTTAGAATTAATAAAGAAAGCATTCATTGGAAAGGTATTGGACCAAGGAGTCCATGTGATCACCCATAATTTTGATTTGAACAATAGAGTTTCCAGGAAGTTACAAGAAGATTTTTGGTGGTCTTAAAAGGGGAAGAGTTGCATATGTCCCAGAGTTGCATATCATAAATTTTAACTATTAAATGTGGTTGTATGCATTTCTCTCAGTTGTTATGATTATAAATAGAATAGTGAAAATGTAGGTAATGCCTACAATTAAGAAACAAAATAATGGAGATAGATCTTCAAAAGGAACTTTTGGTTTCTTTAAAAAGTTGTTAGATCAACTATTGGGCTCAATGAGTGACATGGAAAACACCTAATGAAATTCTTTTCTGAGGAAGAATTATATATGCCAATGTGAATAACATATCTGGAATTATTGTTGGAGGTAGTTTCCAACGAAAATTGTCAATACTTAGAGATTAATATAGAATACTTTCAATGGAACTCCGATCTGGAAAAGAACATCTAGCTGACAAATATGCATACCAATTGTAGATGCTAAGTAAGAAATCTAATCTATAGTTCATGCTGCTGCATGTACAATGGAAAAAGTAAAGATGAAAACCATAGGTTCCTGAAAGGTGGGTTAGACAATGAGTAAAATGATTTGAACTGGTTAAAGATGAGTAGATACATTCAGGAAAGAGTGATATGTCAAGGATACCCTCATGACGACCAAAAACCAAGGATGAATAATATTGAGATATGATTTTCAGTGTAGTCATGAAGGCCTCATAAGCCAAGAAGAAATAAATTTATGTGTAAAGGAAAATACTACAAGAAAACCATTGATGTTAATTGGAGAGGAATCAGGGTGCAAAAGTAAAGTAAGTATTGGTTGAAGTAAAGAAGGTCCATTCACCTTACAGGATTCCAATTTACAAATAAAGAAATGCATTGTGGTCTAGTCTATTATAAAAGGAATTTATTATTAAAATGATAGTATTCAGATAAAGAGAGAGACTTAGTGCATACATGGAGATAAGGTGCATCATCTCCGGGAATTGGCTAAGAAATTATGGAGTAATTCTTTCATTATTGTTATCATATTAGCAAGTGGAAGCATGGTATGAAATATAGAACTACAAGGGTGAAGTAAGGAGGAATAAATGTATTCTCAAGTGTACCAACTAATCCATAGGAAATGAATTATGTATATATTGGATCCAGAAAACTACATTCATGCTTCAAAGAAGGGATTTTTTCATAAAGGGAAGAAATATTACAGGATGGAGTCAAGTCCTTGAACATCTTAAGATAATGGAAGAATAAAATCATGAAGTGGATACCAAGATAATAAGGATGCGTGACCACACTCCATGAGGTATGACAACAATAGAAGAGGATTTTTGATGCATTATAAAAGTGCTAAAGGTATTTCCCAAGTAGCATAGAGATATTAAGTCAAGAGGAATATAAACATGGAAATGAAGTTCCTAAAGGGAAATCAATAAGGAACCATGAAGAATAAAATGGTTCTATGATTGGTATAGGATCCAAAGGAGATGATACCTGAGAAGAATCCATCTAAAGTGAGAAAAAAAGGAGACATGGGTGACATTCCAAAAGTTGGAAGTATTATTTTAATTTGTGATGGAAATTAATATCAATGTTAACTACTTCTAGTCAATCTTTATGAAATAGTAAAAGCATACATTGGGTAGCATTACAACATGCTAGAAATTGACTATAAACGTCAAGTTTGAGGCTCAATGTCTGCAAGTGTTGAAGTGTTTTGAGGCTCAATGACTGCAAGTGTTGAAGCGTTTTGAGGCTCAATGACTGCAAGTGTTAAAGTGTTTGGAGAGGGAAAACTAAAAATTGGTTTAATCCAACAAAGTAAATGAATGTTGAAATTTGATCATGTGGGTGTTGGGTTAGAGGGATCCATAAATTGAGGAATGCTAAAATTTAATATCACCATAGTATGTGGTGATAAAAGCAAAGGTATCCAAGAGTGGATTGGCTAGATAAGTGCTCAGGGTAGAAATAATCATGTGCAGTGATTACATGAAGAATTGAGGTCTTCTATGAACAAAAAGGAAAAGTGGTACAAGGAGAAAGAGGTTGTTGCAATTATTGTACTAGCAATTATGTTATGGCTTGTTGGACAGCCATACATAGCATGGGAAAATGCAATGCATATCCTTTATGAGCATGCTAGTGATGTCGTATTAGTGCATATAGATATGTTG
>ML787407.1:1767632-1795014 GCA_009831015.1 Picea engelmannii | reverse complement strand
TATATAATGTTGTTGCATATGGAAGGAAGCAACATAAATATGAAGTGTAGATTATAAGAATAATAAAAGAGGCATGGGAGATTCTATGGTTATCAACTAATCAGGTAGCATCAAAATTATTTATGGAAGCTATGTAGGCATGTATTTGATGAATTTATGTTGCATAATTGTTGAAGGGAATTTAGGTAAGAATTTCCTTAGCCAGAGTTTATTCTATAAAATTACATTATTGCATAATTTGAATGCATTAATGGAAGTAAGATACCAGTAGGTTTGGTAAAGATTGGTGACCCATACTAATTATAAAATATTCTTGGATTTGAATGCATACATGTGATGTAATATCATATTATGGATTTGTTGGTTATGAGCTAATAACCAAATCAATAATGGGTATGACCCTGTTATAAGAATGAATGCCAATAAAGATAGTCATGTATGAGGCCATGGCATGGTTGGATATGGAAAGGATTTAGTTCCACACAAGTATCCAAGGAAAACTTCCTACTTTAGCTAAGGTTTGGACTGCAACCTTTTTGATAACACTAAAGAGCACCATAGAATTATATTCTTAGTGTAGTGTTCAGGTTGAAAAGGAAGGCATCCAAATAGTTGAGAAATAAATAGGAAGTGTATGGATGATGTTTTAGGGCATTGGACAAACCTTCCCATTCACCATGTTGGCACACATGAATTAGATAAATGGCATCATGAAATCAATACAAGAGTGCATTGAACAATAGGCATGAATAAATCGTGAAAGTGTGTAAGTGGTTGAGTTGTGCTTATACATGATAACATCATTAGGCTTGAATGCATTTTTGTGAATGCATGCATATATGCTATTTAACGGAAATGTGTATGCTAACAACTGAATTTTTACAATTATCAGTAAATAGTGGAGTTGAGAAAATTTCAGGGGTTTTTAGACATTGTAGCAAGCAAGTTGCAAACTAAAGTAGTCACATGAGCATTTATTGTAGAAATTTTTTGTTCAGATAATAGAGTAATGAAAATAATGATATTGAAAGAATGAAAATCTTAATTGTTGAACATGCACATGAAGAGAATGATAATTTCACTCTATTAAATAAATGGTTTGATAGTTGTGATTCAATTGTTAAGAGTAGACAATTTTGAAATCACTTGTAATCCTTTGTAAGTATTACAATAGAATTCTATGGTAAATGAATCAATAATTTGTTGGCTAAATGCAATATGGAAGCATTGCAATAAAAACGGTCTCAAGTATGGTGCTGCAGAAAGCCATAAGAAACACTGCATCTTACTATGGAAAAAACCAATAAAATTATGAGAGGAAATCTCATACTTGGAGAAAATATGAATTTTCTTATGAAACAAAAATTGAATTTCTAAATGGAATTGATATGACATTGTCTCATGTTGATTGTATGTGTGTGGTACAGATGATATTATCGTATTGAAACTAGAATTCTTAGGAAGAAAGGATACTATTGAGACACTACAGTCCAATAATTTCCAAAAATTCATATCCTTAGTGGGGATATGAAGATGAACCGTTGCTCTCCTTATGTGTGAAAGCCTTGGCAAGATGGATCGTTGAAGGATTGTACATTAGTGAAATGATTCTTGAGCCTAGAAGGGTGAGTGCAACAAGGAAGAGGCAACTCAAGACATCTATGGTGGTTTGATTTCTTTCCTGAAGTAGATTTATCGAATAGAGAAAAGGACGTTCAGCTGAAGTATGAAGACATGAATCTGGTGCTTGAAAAGAAGAACACCAGAAGGATAACAAGCTTCAATAGAAAATGCATGGAACGTTTTGAATAATTTGGATGTACATGTCTATAATGCAATGAGGTCAATGCATAAATAAGGAGGAGGGTAATGTAATACTCTAGGTTAATCCCTAGTGTAATTGTACATATGTTTTATAGGTTGGTGAGATAGGATATTATAGGCTAGTGTGCCTATATGATTATTAGGATGGAGAGCCTAAATTTATAAAAGGATAGTGTGCCTAATATTGTAATATGTAAACACTCATAGTATTAATAAAATACATCATTGTTGCAGACCGATCCAAAAAAAGAGACGGGGGGATAAAATCCACTAGAAAGGGAAAAGGGGGATAAGAGTCTAGGAAAAGACTAAGCAGGGGGCTTAAGTCTAATGGAATATTACATTAATATTCCTTAAAGGTAAAGTTATGGATCTGAATATATCCTAAGTTTCTTAAGTGGGGACAAGCAAATTCCTTGAATTCCATGTGTCATAAAAGGAACATGCATATATAAGAGGGAGATTTAGTGTAATTTCTCATCACTCATTCATCATTCTTTCATCAAGAATCCATGATTTTCATCATTAGTACTGGAGGGTCATACTGGGAAGTTGTACCTTTGTTGGGAAAGACTTGGAGGTTTTATGGGTAGGACTGGACAGAAGAAGTAGGTTGTTAGGCCCGTAGTTGAAGAAGCATTTTTTTGTGCCTGTGGTCGAAGAACCAGGTTGTTAGGATCATGAGAATTCTCTCCATGTGAGAGAACTGTTGGGAATTAATTCCAAAGGTGCCAAGCTACATCTACAGGTCTCTAAGACTCCTTTCCCAACCTGTTGTTGAAGCCCCGAAAAGAAAGTGGGGAAGTTGAAGGACTGTTGAGTAGAGAAGGGACACACTTCCTGGGGTGGGAGAGGCATGTGGGGGATGGGACTATATGATGGTTTCTAGAGTTGGCATGCGAGTCTAAGGATTATTGTTGTCTAAGAGACATTAGATTGGCTTAGGTTTTCCTTTTCCCTAGTGGAGTATTAGCCCTAGCTCGGGGGTGACCCACTGCTAAGATGAATAACAATGTGGTCTATGGATAGGAGGAACATGGAAGGTCTACACACAATTGGTGTTTTATTTACCAGAGATAAGTGTCTCTATGTATTGTTTAAATTATTGTGTGAATGGTTATGTGCCTTCTATTACAGTTTTAAATGTATATGTTGTTTACATATATTTGTTGTTATTCCACTCTAACTTGTTCATGTGAAGAGTAGTTCTATTTAATTAAATGGTATCAAAGGTCGAAATTTTTTATGTGGCATTGCCTAGCAGGGAACTAGGGATGTTACATCACATATTCAAGATAATATTCAAAGAAAATCAAGTCTGAATATTCACTTTCATATTAGACCCTAACTCCTCTACAACATACAAGGATTCAAGCTCACAAGAAGATGCCAAAAAATTACGGGACAATTACTTCTCAGCAGTAAAAAGATAACTACTTGCCTAGGCACTCATATCTCCCTATATCATTACTCCACACAACATAATATAATCTAGGTATCGATTAGATATATGATAGCATGAATCCCATTTCTATGGTTTTTTTTAACAAAAATACCCATTCTTAACCTAAGCAACATTGAAACTCAAATCTAAGGCTCTCAGGAACATTCACAATGTAAGGGTCTAGAAAATTACAAAAGATATGGAAATTAAAAAAGATACGATTAATTAGTTTAATGATAGAAGATAATAAAATATCATTAATGTTTTCCTGTATCCACCTACAATATAAACAATTGTGATTCATATCTCCTTCAACTACATATCCATAACAAGATTCAACATATTTGATGTTGCATGCATTGCACTTGGAAAGTAAACATTTGTACAGCTCATCGAATGCGTAGGTGATATAGGATCTCAACCATTTCAAATTAACGATAATATTATGTTAATATATTGATAGTCCATTTATCAATCCTAAAAAATTATTTTAGAAGAATGGCCCAACTCCATGCCCCGGTGACAATTTGCATTGAAAACTAGCCCTCCTCTTGGAAGACAAACAAAAAATGTCATCTGAGTTGCTATGTATAGGTTCAAACTACTGCTCCTTATATATGTTTTTCTCTACTGGGATAGTTTGGAATGTCATTCGTAGGACACGTTTCAGTCTCCAAGTATGGATTAATGATTTGCAATTTTTTTAAACTTCCCTCATCAAATTGTAGAGTCTTCCTCAAGGGTCTCAAGCTTCTTGTGTATTCTCAGTTTTTAGTAAAATGATTCATTATTTTTTTAGCTTTGATGAAATTTAAACCAACCTTGGTAGCCTTGACATCTCCATAGTTGGCACTAAAATTACCTTAAATTCCATTGTATTTCTTCAAACCTTGTCCTAGATGCAAAATTGGTAAGTGTTAAAGAAATTTGTGCCTCACCTAATACATTGATTTTTACCAAGAGACCACAATTATTCAAGGCGATTTTGGTAGCCAACGCAGTCCATATTTCTTTGCATTATCACTTCTACGAGCACTTTTAAGGAGCCTTCTATAATCAGCATCAACATCGTTCTTTCAGTACTTGAAGTTGATTATCAAGTCCAAAAGATCTCATGCTATGTCTCAAACATGCCTTTTGTAGGAGGTTCAATATAGAAACAAGGGCATCATTTATGTATATGTCCAAAAACAAATCCTCTACATATGAAGAGTTCTTATCTGAACTTTCTCCATGAGTGGAAGGAGATGAATGTATGTGAGTCCATGGATCTAGCAAAAAGTTGATTTGTCTATGAAATTAGGATTTTTTTTAACATTTTTGAAAACTTTGTTGGAAGGAGATGAAGGTATGCAACTACTCTACTATAGTAAAGGTCATGAAACTTATAAAAAAATAGATTCTCTAATTTTTACATAAGCTATGGAGAATTATATATTTTTGAGATGAAATTAATGGTTATACCTTGCTTATCCTCATTTTCATGAATTGCATATTTAAATTTAATATACAGGTTATATATGAAAACAATAGAGATGAAGGTGAACTTGACCTAGTGTAAAACACCTCGAGGTCAATCACCATTACAACTACTATAGCAAGATCAACTGCAGAGGTCAATCACCATTACAACAGCTAGAACAAGACCAACTGTGGAAGAGAAAATGGTATTGGAAGTACACACTAGAACCTGTCGATGGAAGTGAGTTGTATGACTACAAATAACTTGGAATGAATAGTATATATGGTAGGGATAATGAGCTCAATATCGATCCTGGGAATGTAATATACGCAAAGCATTTCATCAAGCTATATTTCCAACAACCACCACTACCTTTCCTAGTCATGGTTGATTCTCTCATATAGGGCGATATGGTTCTATTCATGTCGTCTTGTGAAGGCGGTGGAAATGGTGGCTACATTTATTAGCCTTGACATTGAAATGTAGAGGTGATAATGCACTAACAAAGGTTTCATCCCTAACAAGACTTCCAAAAAAACTCCAGTGGAGTGCAGGGAGAGGGTCATGCTGAGGGTCGTGTTGTAGTTTTATATGGTTTCAGTTCATTACAATGTATATATTCCAATGAGTAATAGGTTATTTGAGAATAGTTGTGGGAAGATGACAATGAAGCGATGAGGCGGGCGGTGAGGATAGGGTTGAGGCAAGCAGAAGGAATGTGATATATCAATAATCAGCCAAGTGTTAATATAACACAACAATCCACATCTATTCACTCAAAAAACTTAATGAATTCAATCAATAAATGCAAAATCTATAAAATGCATCGTCGTGGTTTTGAGAAAGAGCTTCAATAAAGTTAGGTTGTACAAGATTGAAAAAAATGTATTATATCAGAGGTTATGTGAAGACCTCAAAAACAACATCAATGAAGATATGAATATATAGTAGACTCAAAACATAGGATTGACAAAATGAATTGGGAAATAAGAGTTTGAACGTATTAGCCAATATCTTTTAAAATAAAAGTAATTAAAATATTACAAAATAATAACTATTTTACTTTTCCTATACAAAAATTTGAGGAAGATAAAAATATTTTTAGTCAAAGGAAAAGGAAAAGTAATTGAAGGTGAAAGGAAGATAAAACCTTCTGGAGTACAAACACGTAGACAAATTGGGGATGTGGGGGCCCGAAAAACATGAAACGCATGCTAGGAGGGGAAGTAAAAAGAAAAGGAGGAGAATGAGGAGAAAGATAGAAGGTGTAAGGGGTTCATGAGGCAGGCTAGGGTGACCAAAGGCTCACATGGCATCAATCGCAGGGTTCCATATGGATCAGGGCACCACACCATCATCCTAGTCAGCTAAAATTCTCATAAACAATAAAAATTTGATGTAAATTTATAGTGATTCTCATGTCATTAATTTTTGGGCCAATTTTGAAGTCCTAAACAACATTTTTAGAAGTCTGATTTTTACAAAATTATATGTATTGCTATGGCATAGAGTTCATATAGCTAAAATTATAGATCTCAGAGAGAGATTTATAACGATAAAAAACGTTCGTAAAACAGAGCATGTATGAGGAAGTTACATGCCAAACACTGCAAGGTAATTTTTGGGTACCAGTTCACTCTGAAGGCCATAACTTCCTGCTCAGGAATTAGAATGGAGTAGCCTACAAAAATATATTGAGACACACAATATAGATATGGGTTTAAATTAATATTTTGGGTACCTAAAATTACACAGGAGGATGTATAAAGCACTTGTAGCAATCGGGGCAAAAAGTATAAATTAGCCTTAAATGTTAGCAGGATGTAACTAGAATCTTGGAGCTCAGATGAAGGTGAAACTTGGTAAGATTGTCCAAAATAAGGTCATGAAGGAACTTAGTTGATATCCTGTCAAAAATCCAAAGGATTAGGTGCAAAGATACATGGGAATAGATAAAAATTTCCTCTGGTTGAAGGGTGTGTAGAAGGAGAAAATGGGTAATGATTAAATGGCCATAACTTTCCGATGAAGAATCAAAATTGAGAAAGAAAGTAGTTGTTGGAAAGGTATTGGGTATAGAAGTATAGATATTCACCCAGAAATTTGAATTGGACAGTCACATTCACAAGAGATCATAAATACTATTTCTGATGTATTTAAAAGAGTAGAATGGTACATAAATTGATAGATTTGTTAAATTATTACTCTAACAAATCTTATTACCTGCACATTTACAGAAATAAAAGAAAATATATCATAAAAATATCATCAAGAAGACCATAGGCATGGAATAAGAATAGAGGACTTACAACCATGAGGATGAGGTCAGTGGGTTGTGTGTCTGCATGGATAATGTTGGGACAAAATCCAATGGGCATGGAGAAGGAAAAGAAGAAAGTATGAATTTGGTGGAGACTATAAAGAGTTTTCAAAAATATATTCATATTTATAAATATGACAATGAGAGGCTTATGAAATCCAAGTAGAAACAATATGGCTTCATCATCAAGTTGTTGCAAAGATTGAACATAATAGAAAACAAAATGGATAAGGAGACAAAATAAAGCATGTCAAGGAGTCATAGATCTCATGTCAAAAGGGAATAATATGAAGGTGTTGGTAGACACCATCATCTCTCATCAAGACACTCGGTTAGAAGAGCACACAAAATTCCAATCTTATACCCTGTCAGAAAGAAAAAGAGGAGGTCAGGGGTAGATGAACTACAAGAAGAAATGAATAATATCAATCCTCCTATCTTTGATGGTGAACACAATAAATATGAATATGGAGAGACTTGGATATTATGGATAATGAAGTAATTTCAATTTCACAATAATTCCTCACAAGAATAAGGAAGAATTCCCATCTACCAACTTAAGGGAAAGACATCCATGTGGTGGGACCAGTTTGTACAAGTGCTACACATTGATGAGAAGAAGATTACTTGGAGGGATTTCAAAAGGTATTTTCAAAAGAAGTACTAAACCAAGCATTATTATGATAGGAATATGGAGTTCTTCGAACTCAATATTGATGAGTATGAAAGAAGATTCTTAGAGCTACTAAAATATGTTGAATTCATCAAGGATGAGTAGGTCAATATTCAAAGGTTCTTGAGTGGGATGCCATCAATTTTTAGTGATAAGATATAGTATGATGATCCTAAGAAATTGGAGGAAACCATAAGGAGAGATAAATGCCTCTATGATCTACATATAGGAAGACCAAATTTCCAAAAGGATTGGGAATACAAGAAGGAAATATGGATCAGAGGACAAAGGGAACCAATACACCATTCTTCATAAATAATTCTCAGGGGTAGTCAGCTCCAATGAGCCCAAAATGATATAAAAAAGGGGGAAATACCAAGGCAAAAACCTATTAAATATCGGGGTTGTTAAAGAGAGCATATGTACCAAGATTTCCCTCACAAAGGAGAAAAATTGAAGACGATTCACAATGTACAAGAGTCTTATACAGTTGAGGACATAGGCAAAAATGTATCAAGTATCTATGCATCCCTCGATAACAAGAAAGATGAATTTTAGTCTCATATGATTGAAGTTGAAGGTAAGATTAATGACCAACCCATATCTATTTTAATTGATTTGGGTGCTAGTCATAGTTATATAGATCATACGATAGTGGAAATATTTCATTTTCCAAGAAGCAAGCTTGGAAAATCTTGGCTAGTTCAGTTAGCTACATAAGCTAAAAGAAAAATTAATGAGATGGTTAAGGAATGTCCAATGAACATGAATGGACTAAGTACCAAGAAAATTTTTAATATAATACCTTTGGGCTCATATGATTTCCTAATTGGTATGGATTGTTTGGATAAGCACCATGCTTTCCTATACTGTTATAATAAGGAATTTACTTTCTTGGATGAGGAAGGGGACTTGAGAACAGTTCAAGGTATGCCAGGGGAAGTAACTATCATAGAATTTTCAGCCTTACAATTGGAGAAAATATTCAGGAAAGGATGCCAAATTTATCCATCTCATATGGAAGAGATACCTAAGGATAAAGTGCCAAATATTGAAGAATATGTTTTCCTACAAGAATTTGAGGACGCATTTAAAGAGATATTGGCAGAAGAGAGATATTGATTTATCTATTAATTTGATGCTTGGAGCAGCCCCAATGTCAAATAATCCTTATAATATGAGTACTCTAGAGTTGAAAGAATCACAAATGTAGCTTGAAGAGATTTTGAGGAAAGGGTATATACACCCAAGTGTGTCACCTTGGGGTGCCCCAGGGCTATTTGTGAAAAACAAGGATGGTACCTTGAGGCTTTACATTGACTTCAGGAGACTAAATAAGGTGACTGTGAAGAAAAAGTATCATTTGCTGAGGATAGATGATATTTTTGATCAACTGAAGGATGAAAAGATATTATCCAAGATTGACCTCAAATCTAACTATCACCAGGTGAGAATTAAATAAGAATGCATCAACAAGACAACCTTAAGAACAAGGTATAGCCATTATGAGTTTACAGTTGTGCCATTTGGGTTCTAGTTGTCTTCATGTGTTTAATGAATGATATTTTCAGAAATTACATGGATAATTTTTTCATTGTCTTTTTGGATGACATACTTATCTACTCTCATTCTGAAGAAGAGCACTAACAACACTTGAGGATCGTGATACAATTATTGAGGGATCATCAACTATATGCAAAGTTGAGAAAGTTATCATTCTACTAGAGGAGGATACATTATTTGGGCCATATCATTTCAGAGGAAGGGATAGTTATGGATCCTGAGAAGATAAGATCCATTGAGGGATGGCTAGTACCAAAGAATGTCTTAGAGGTGAGATATTCCATGGGGCTTGTAGGGTACTATAGAATATTTATTGAATGTTTCTCAAGTATTACATACCCAATCACACCTTTGCAAAAGAAGGGCATGAGATTTTAATGGACCCATGATTGTGAAATAAGTTTTCAACACTTGAAGTGCTTGTTGACAAGTGCACCAATTTTGAGGATTGTTGATTCAAATGAAGATTCTATTGTGTGCATTGATGCATGTAGGGAAGGACTTGGTAGAGTCCTTATTCAAAATGGGCACGTGATATGTTGAAATTCAAGGAAGTTAAAAAGAGCATGAGAGACATGTTGGCAGCCATATTAATCTCTATCTTTTTCTTTACAAGCTGCCTACACAAGGTTTTTGAACCCTCATTACTCATCACCACTTTTTTTTAAACAACACCATTATCTTTCGCTTTTGCATACCTGCTTTTCGTTTTCGTTTTCACGACTGCAAGCGTGAAAACCCACAGTTGGAATTCATGTTGATTACATCAAAATGATCATTCGATTTATCATGAACCTACTTGTTCATGTGGTTATAACTCTTTGAATTCAAACACACCACTAGTCACATGTTTATCAAAAAAACACCCAATATTTATGCATTTGACTATTGTTAATATGGTGTCAATTTACATAAACTTTGACGCAATGGTTTGATTGAACACATTAATTTTTGGGTCAAATCATGGTTATGTGATAATTCATTTGACATATTGTTTAAAATTATTTTTGATATGCACTATTGTGATTTGAATGGAACATTTTACCATGGCACTGTTGATTGTACAGCTCGATATGATATTCTTGCATGGTTCCAATTTACTCCACCATCCTCGCACGCATATCATTAACACTCTGCCCTTGCATTTCGGGTTGCCTTTGCATTGTGTTGGGGAAGCTTTGGGAAAATGGTTCTGTGTCTACCCTGTCAAACCCTATCGCCGAATACCCTATTGATTTTGTGCTATTAGCTATGGCTCCTGTAGTGCGAATCGAACCCAACGGTGTCCAAACTTTGCTATTGTTTGATAATGCCCGAGAGGACCTAAAGAGGAATGGTTGGCGGGTTTTTATTGAGAAGTTCAAGGGTTTCAACCTGGCAGTTGCTCAACAATTTTCACTTACATTCAATGGGTGCAGAGCCAAAATTGGGGACGTCCAGCTCGAAGTGAATGAGGATTTCCTTAGCTTAGCCACTGGTCTTCTAGCCGAGGGACAAAGATGGTTTAAAAATTCGAAGGTTGATGAAGTACCATGGCCACTGCTATTTACCTCAAGGAAGATTAACAATTGCGACAAAGGTATGCCTATTACAACACTGAAATCTAGATGGCATGATTTGTTGGCTATTATCAAGTAGTTTGTTACATGCGAGGGTAGATACGGTCTAGTTTTCCTATACCACCTACAACTGCTCATGAGTTTCATAGATTTTCCCTTAAATATGCCACATTTTCTCCTTAGGAGTTTATATAAAATGGCTAAGCACTTCAAAAGGGAGAAAGTTGACTCCAGCCTCTTCCACCACTGTTTAATTAAAATTATTGTGGTTCATCAGTTGAAGTTGAATGGCGATTGTTGGGATGCTTTCTTGTTGAGGAATGGTTTTGCCAGTCCTGAAATAGGACAAGTTGACAAAACCGTTGTCATAGAAACCCTTGTCAGGCCTGTCATTCCCCCTCTTACGCTCTTTCCCTCTGTTGAACCCTCAACCTACCCGAACACTACCCAACCCGACACCCTACTTGACTCATGTCCAAAAGACGGTGGTAAGCCTGTTAAGAGGTCTGCAAAGAAAAAGGGTAAAATCAATAGTGATATCAATTGCAAAGGTGAAAAGGCCGCGCATTGGGTTTCACGGTGTGCTCGTAACAAACCAAAAGAAAACACAGATCAAAAACCAATCTTGTTAAGTGAATATTTCGATTCCGAAATCGAACGGTTTCTAACCGAGGAGTATCCATACTCTCACGGACTTTGTTTAGTTAAGCCTTATGACTATGTGACGAACCTCCCACCGTGCCTTAGAGACGACCCCAACTTGCCCGGGATCAGACTCAACAGAGGAACTGCTGGTCAATTAAGAAGTTCCTCACCTATAATTACACATCCTGATCAACCATAGTGCGACGAATGTAAGTCGTGGCTCAACTGATATTATACAGACGTCCCTTTGCTCCAATCCCGAATCAAGTCCTTGGAGGACTGAGTGAATGTGCTAACTAAAGAGAACGACAGATTGGAAGCTAATGATAAAAGACAAAATACCACAGGCTCTATTGTTTTCAAAAATGTAGAGGCGGCCACTGCCATTGTCAATTCAAAAATAGCTTGATCAAAACGAATCCTTGAAATCGAGGTATGGTATTTTGAGAGTGATTTTAAAATGATTTTGTTTGTATTTTGAATTATCATATAGGATTTTTTTTCTCAAATCGCATCTATTTATGTTTTGATTGAATGGATAAAACACGATTCTGTTTACAATAATAACTAGCTACAGAAACGTGAGATTCTGTAGCTAGTCATTAAAATTTGAATTTTTTGATTTTACAACAAAAATGCAATCTGAAATTATGTATTCTTGTGAATTTACAGGTACATATGAATTCTGAAGGAGATTGGATCGATAGTAGCATTTGTTAATATGCTATTTCTTTACATGGTTTTAGATTAGGCAGTTAGTTTTACATAGAAATAGGAATTTGAGAGATTGTATTTCCCACGATTTTTGGAACAACTTTGATAATTTCCACAAGGAATGTTTTGATCCTGTGGCCTTTATAAATGTTTTATTTTGTAAACAAAGAGGATCGCTGCTTGGGAGCAGAAACTATGGATTGGTGATTATTCAGACTTGAATGAAAGTGGATATTTGCACGGCTTTAGCTTCAATATATCATATTTTTGTTCAAGTTTTTGCTCAATTCGATTTGTAATCAAATTTTGACTACTTTAGTTATCATAATTTGTTACAGGTTGATGTGATGGGATTTAAATAGTGTCCATATTTTATGTCTCTCATTTTATATACAACAATTAATCTGTTTACATTTGATTATTAGAAGGTTGATCTTCTTTGTTCAATGAACAGTTATATACAAATTGTTATACTCAGATTTATCTTAATATGATCCTTTGTCAAATGATAAATTGTTGTTGATACATATCTTACTAGTTCTGCCACTAACATTCAAAGTGTTGTTGCTTCGTGTTTACGTGAAGTATTGGAAAATCTGGTGCGGGTTGGCCTCATCAAACAACGAACGTAGATGCTATGCACAGGACGAATAGGAGGTGATAATTCAGGTCAGTTTCCTAGTTCATTTTAATAGTTTAATTAATATAAGAATTTTTTATAGTTTAGATACACAGTACAGATTGTTATTTTTATTGCTTAGTTAGATAGTTGTCATTTCATTTCTTTTTCATAAAAGTTATAAAAATTAAAAAACTCTAGCTTTGTTGTCATAAGTCAATTCATATATGATTTTGCAGATTTCGATTAAAATTTGAATTTTGTGAATACTGTACATACTAATAGAGATTTAATCATATCCATACATTGTATATTAAACAAGTAGATCTATTATTTTATTTGTTAGTCAACTGTGAATATATCTTAGATTGTATACAGTTTGCAGCAGCTGTTTTCTTTTTTTATTTTAGTTAGTTTCTTTTGTTTTTCCTTTTCACTTTCATAGGACTTAGGTTGGCCAACGGAGCCGCTAAACCCGTCGGAGTGGATTAATCCAAACGGCTTGGGTTATTTAGACAACCCCGGACCGGATTCACTCCTCCAGTTGACGAGCGGTCAAGATCGCCCGTCAACAAATGGCGCTAGAAGGAGGGCCTGAAAATTATTAATGGCATGAGGTGGTCGTAAGACTCCTCCACCACCTACCCACTCACCTATAGTGACAAGAAGTCATTCAAATGAAAACATCATCCCTCAAACAACAACCACATCAAACGACGATCTACGAATCACAGTTGAACCAGTAACCCCAAATCCTATAGGTGGTGATGTACAAGAGATTGTCCGCCAATCTCTCATAAGAACACATAGTGCCTCTACCCGTTTAAGGCAACCAAACTGACCTTTGAACCAACCATTAGGTTTCTCTGATATCAGAGAACAACTCGGAGGCACTAACCTCACTTTAAACCCTATAGATCCAACCCTCACTCTTGTAGCAGGAGGATCTAGAATACCACCCTCACCACCTCCTTCATCCCCTTCTTCTTCGGGAGAAGAATCCTCTGACGAAGGCACTTCCTCATCCTAGCCTTCGACACCGCCCACACCAATGGCCAACTAGAAAAATCCTTCTAGAACCTGGCTCAACCAAGATGCAGTGGTCGTACCCAGGCCTCAACATCCCTTACCCAAACATCCAGAGAAGTGGCTCCCTAAATTTGACCCCGAATCTAAACAGATCGTCGAAGATCACATCAAAAATTTTATGTTATCCATTAGACTCTGTAATGTTGAGCACGCAGATGTAGTCTGTAGATTGTTCCCCTATACTTTCAAGGGAAATGCCTCTACCTGGTACTTTGCCCAATAACCCCATACCATCGTGTCATGGGAGAAGTTTGAATCTTGTTTTCTTGAGAAGTTTGGAGATGGCAAGTCTCCAGAAGTTCTAGTCATGGAGCTTTCTAATTTAAGAATGAACCCCAAAGAGAAAATCAAAGACTTTAACCAAAGATTATTAACACTAAAGAACCGAATCCCTACGGATTCGATGACTGCTGAGAATATTATTATAGCATACTATACGAAAGCCTTACATCAAAGTATAGCCATCTGGGTAAAGAGATCTAAGAAATCCACATTGTTAGAGGCCTTCAAAGAGGCCAGTCAGATTGAGAAAGACATCCTCAGCTTAAAAGACACTACTAGCAATGAAATGTAGACTAGTTCATCTTCCAAAAAGAAAATCGAAATCCTCCCTAGACCTGCCCAAAACAAAACGCAACCTGAAAGCTCAGATCTAGAAAACTTACAAAAAGTCATTCAAAAACTGTCAAATCAAGTTATAGATTTGAAAAGGACGGCCAAAGAAGCTTCTTCGAGCAAAGGGCCTTACAAACCCCCATTTAGGAAGCCTTTTCCCACCAACCGACCTAATTCAAATACCGAAGGCTTAAATCTAGAAAGCTTGCAATTCGCTATTCAAACGATTCTAGAAGCCCAGGATAACTTGATGCCCCCTGAGATCCCTGAGGAAGTAGTTGAATAAGAGACAGTTGAAAAAGATGAATCTTCTCCGAACATTTTTGGACACTTCTTGGATAGCATTTTTCAAGCTAATTTCGAGACAGTACACCCCTACAATACTAGGAGTAAGACAACAAACAAGCCTTCTTCTGAAAACACTACGACTTTGCCCCCAAAACAGTCTAAAACAACTGAGACTAAACAGAATTATGCGAACCCAAGCTTAGATTATGATTTAGTTGAAGATCTAAAAAATTTAAGGACTAACATTTATGTTTATGAATTATTAAAATTCTCGTTTCTGCTACAAAAAATGTTACAAAATATTGCAGAGAATAGCAAAAACTACAATCCAAGCAGTAACAAAGTTTTTCAGAATAACCCAAAAGTTCCTCAGAAGGCCTCCGCTAAGAATAATTCTGATCCTCATGAGAAGAGAGACCTTCCTATAAATAATGTAACAAATGTAGATAAGTTAGTTATAGAGGCTGCGAGTAAAAAGGAACAAGCTTCCACCATTAGTACTCGTAGAAATGCACCTTCATTTTTGTTAACTTTTGAAATCTTTAATAGGAACGTGCACAATTGTATGGCAGATTCAGGAGCATCATCCAACGTAATGCCATGGTCTGTGTGTCAGAAGATTAATGCAGAAGTTGAACCATCCACCTTAAAGATCATCCAACTTGATCGAACTAGTGTTAAAGTTATAGGCGAATTAAGGAATGTGCTTATAAGATTATCGTCTAACCCCAAAGTTCATCAAGTAATTGATATTATTGTTGTAGATATTCTAGAAGTTTATGGTTTGTTTTTAAGTAGAGACTGGTCAGAACAGCTACACGGCTATTTCGCGACAGATTGGTCTCGCTTGTGGCTCCTCGAGAATGGGAAGCCCAACAAAATCAAGGTAAATCGTGAATGTTACCTAAATTTCACAGTGACAGATTTAAATGATCCCAATGAACCATTTACACCTTCTATCGGTTCACCCGAAATACAAGGGATGGATACCTTTTTCAGCAATTTCATGGCCGAAACTTCCTCTATCACTAACCCGTAGCAGCAGTATGAAATTGTGACATATATGCAGCCAGCAGTTTCTACCCAATGGTCTCATGCACCCGACAAAAATCAAATATGGTCTCTTTACTTTGACGGGTCAAAATCCAAGGAAGGAGCTGGTGCGGGCTGTGTGATTATTGATCCGACAGGTAACAAAACTCTGATTGCATGCAGATTAGAGTTTGAATATACAAACAACACAACAGAATATGAGGCTTTATGGCAAGGCCTCAGGAAAGCATTAGATATGAATGCTCACAATTTGACTGTCTTTGGCGATTCAGAAATCGTGGCTAGACAGGGAAAAAATTCTATCCACTGTTTATCTCCGCATCTTAAAAGCTACCAATCTAAGGTACGGAATTTGATGAACAAGTGTTCTTCTTTTAACATAAATTTTATCCCTAGATTGAATAATTCGGAAGCTAACTTGTTAGCTAATGTAACTTCAAAACTCTTTCCTACAGAAGGCTTGTCCTCGAATGCATTCTCCATCAAACTGTTGTTTAGGTCATCCGTCCCCGACAACATCATGAATTGGAGAGTCTTCGAAGACGATCAACAAACTATTAGTTTCCTGCATATGGAAGAAAATTTCCAAGGCGCAGTGATCGACAAATGCACTCATGACGAGAATCTTCGTGACTTCATGGTAATACCAGACCCGAGATCTCCTGAATCTTCATCGGACATGGTAAATTCTATCCCTAAATCTATAGTTAGATTAGAGAAATTTTATGATCTTCAAGACAGATTCAAAAAATCAGTAAACTGTAAAACAAATAGTTCCTCTTTGATGTATGAGAAAATAAACTTGGGAACTAAAGACAATCCACAGTGCATTAATTTAGGGGTGGGTTGTTCTGAACAAGAGAAAGCGGAGTTTATTAAATTGTTTAAGGAATTCAAAGATGTTTTTTCTTAGACGTATGACGACCTAAAAACCTTTGATCCTAACATCATACAACACATCATTCCTATGAAACCCCAAACCTTGTCGTTTCAACAAAAGTTAAGAAAAATGCACCCGAAACTCTAACCTACTATCAAAAAAGAATTAAATAAACTCCTGAACACTAAGATAATCTTCCCCATTAGGCACACGCAATGGGTCTCTAATAATGTCCCTGTCCGGAAGAAGAGTGGTGAAATTCGACTATGCGTCGATTTCCGAAATCTTAATCGAGCGTTGGACAAAGACGACTACCCTGTCCCTCACATGGAACAGATCCTTCAACAGGTATCTGGTTCTGAAAGATTATCCTTATTGGATGGTTTTTCAGGGTATAACCAAGTCCTAATGTCTCCTCCAGACCAACTTAAAACTACCTTCCACACTCCATGAGGCACCTACACTTATAGGAAAATGCCCTTTGGAATCATTAATGCTGGTGCCACTTTCCAGAGAGCGATGGACATCGTTTTTCGAGGCTTGATCAATTAATCTGTCGTAGTTTACCTGGACGATGTTACTATATTCTCGAAAAACAAAGATGATCATCTAGCTCATTTAAGATCCATTCTATAGCGATGTTGTAAGTACGACATTTCCTTGAATCTTAAAAAATCTATCTTCGCAGTAGAACAAGGTAATCTCTTAGGATTTATTGTATCAAGTGAAGGGATGATTATCGACCCTGAAAGGACTCAAGTCATCTTGAAACTCCCCCCTCCCTCGTCAAAAAAGTCTATGCAGTCTTTCTTAGGCCAAATAAACTTTGTCAGGAGATTCGTCCCCAATTTTTCAGAAATGGTGAGACCTTTACAGAACTTAATAAAAAAAGGACGTACAATATCATTGGGGACCCTTAGAAAACCAAGCTTTTAATTCAATAAAAAAGTCCATAATAGACACTCCTTCTCTGATGAGCCCCGACTTTTCGCAAGACTTCACTCTCTACACATTTGCTTCTGACCGCTCCTACGCTGCTGTCCTAACTCAAAAGAACGCTGAAAACAATGAAGTCCCAATTGCCTTTATGAGCTCAGCCTTCAAAGGAGCAGAACTTAATTACCCAGCAGTAGATCAGCAAGCCTATGCTGTTTTTAAAGAAGTAAAGCACTTCCGATCTTATATTTTGAAATCTAGGATGAAAATTATCGTCCCTTACCTAGCCGTCAGAAATCTGTTAGTGCAGAAATAACTAAGCGAAAAGAGGGCAAACTGGGTCACCTCCTTGCAAGAGTATGACATAGAAATCACCCCAGCAGAAATAGTGAGAGGTCAAGGGCTATGCAAGTTAGTCGCTGACTCAGCGACAGGACAACAAGAGGAAAATGATGTATCAAACCCAAGACAACACTACCAAAATTTAATCTGTTGTGCACAAAACCCTGTTAGCCCCTGGTATGATGATATAAAAGTCTGTCTCGAACATGGGTCAGCCCCCCGTCACCTAGATCCCACTAAAATAAGAGCGCTAAGATTGAAATCTACCTCTTTTTAGTTGATTAATGGTATTCTGTTTCATCAAAATTTTGATAGAGTACTAATGCGCTGTCTTGAGAAAGATGAAGCATAAAAGGTCTTATTAGAATTGCACATAGGAGAAGCTGGTGGGCATTTTGGTGGAGATACCACTGCCCATAAAGTATTAAGAGCAGGTTATTACTAGCCTACACTTTTTAAAGATGCTCATGCCTTGTGTCGCAAGTGTGTTATTTTCAAAAAGCATCCGGACGAATACATAAACTAGCCTTCCCTTTGCATCCTGTTTCAGTAGACTCCCCTTTTCAGCAGTGGGGACTTGATATTATAGGTCCAATCAATCCGCCATCCTCATAGCAACATAAGTTTATCATAACAACCACAGATTACTTCACCAGGTGGTCCGAAGCTGCCCCATTAAAAGCTGTAAATACTAGTCAAGTAATTTCCATTTTGAATTTAAATATTATTACTCGTTTTGGTATCCCTGTCTGTCTAGTATTCGATAACGCTTCCTATTTTTCGTCTCTTGAGATGAGTGATTTTGCTCTAGAAAAAGGAATTAAATTAAAATATTTTGCCAGCTATTACCCTCAAGGTAACGGATTGGCAGAATCAACTAATAAAAATCTGATTAAAATCATCAAGAGAACGGTATCTGAAAACCATAAAAAATGGCATAATGCACTGTTAAACGCAATCTGGGCTGATAGAGTAACTCCAAAAATTGTTGTGGGAAACTCTCCCTTCTTTCTCGTCTATGGCAGAGAGGCAATTCTGCCACCACATATTCTTCTTCCTTCACTGCAGCTATCACAGAAAATACAAGAAGAAGACTGCCCCCCTTTGGAGAATCGAATTAACGCATTATTAAAATTAGAGGAAGTGAGGGCTCAAGCAAAACGGAAATTGGATTAACATCAACTTGTGGTCAAAAGATGGTTTTATTCCAACTCTACCTCTGACAGGAACTTTGAAGTAGGTGACCTTGTCTTAAAATGGGACAAACCACATGAGGGAAATGGAGAGCATATGAAGTTTCAGAACTTATGGCTAGGACCGTTTTTTATTGCTAAGAAATTGGGTCCCAGCTCTTTCAGATTACAGAGTCTAGAGGGACAGCCAGACACCTATCCGGTGAATGGCCAAGCTCTAAAAAGGTATTTCACTTGAACAAAACCCTGTGTACACTGTGTAAATATTTTTCCTTTGTTTGCTGTTCATTTTTCTTTGTTGTTTTGGTTTTGATTTCTCCCTTGTGCTTACCAGTTTTTACTTTTGAAATACATATACCTGCATCATGAACTGTTCATACTAAGAGAACAGAAAAATTTCTCCTCTAAAATGACTGCTGAAAGTTTGTTTAAACATCAATTATGATATGCCTCTGAAGTTTACAACCATGTTGAACAAAGTTTGTTGCTTGAAGGACGTTCCTTGATTTCAATCTGTAACTGAAGCTTTTCATGATCATCCATTTCTTCTTACGCTGTCCCTATTCCTTAAGAGAACAACTTAGAGATGTCTCCCTGCCTTCAAAGGTCGGTCTACCAATAAACCATCTCTAGATCTTAATGAAGGACAGTTAAAAAAAAAAAAAAAATTCTTTCAAGGTCTGTAATTTATTAAAATATGTCCAAAATATCACAATTTTCAGTGTCACCCCGCTCGATTATATATCTTTAAAAACCAAATAAATCATTAAAGAGCTGTGGGAAGTGCTTGTAAACCCACCGGGATACTGAACAGGTTTGCTGGCAGCGGGTAAATGCATGCATGACGCCAAGATAACTTCACCGGGGTATTGAACAGGCCCGCTGGCAGCGAAGCAATGTCGGGTATATGAAAATTTTCAAATATGGAATATTTTGACCTTAAATGTCCTTCATTCTGATCTGGAACTTCTTGGTAGGATACAGATATTGGAGTGGGTTAATTGGCAACCATGTCGAGGCTATGGACGCCTACTGACAGCAGTGGCTCTGTCAACAGTATTGGAGATTTTAACCTTAATATCGTGACTCGTTTTTGTTAAGATTGTTATCAATTTTCATCTTTTAAAATAACAAGCTGGAATTGTTTATGATTGATGATGATGTTCAAACAGTTTTCTGGTTGTTTTCGAGTTGCAGTTTTTCTCATTATCCTAATCTGGACTTGATTGTTTGGCAGAGATAATTTCTTCTACCAGTGTGTCACCATTGTTGGCAGCCATATTAATCTCTAACTTTTTCTTTACAAGATGCCTACACAAGGTTTTTGAACCCTCATTACTCGTCGTAACTTTTTTTTAAACGACACCATTATCTTTCGCTTTTGCATACCTGCTTTTCGTTTTCGTTTTCATGACTACAAGTGTGAAAACCCACAGTTGGAATTCATGTTGATTACATCAAAATGATCATTCAATTTATCATGAACCTACTTGTTCATGTGGTTATAACTCTTTGAATTCAAACACACCACTGGTCACATGTTTATCAAAAAAACACCCAATATTTATGCATTTGACTATTGTTAATATGGTGTCAATTTACATAAACTTCGACGCAATGGTTTGATTGAACACATTAATTTTTGGGTCAAATCATGGTTATGTGATAATTCATTTGACATATTGTTTAAAATTCTTTTTGATATGCACTATTGTGATTTGAATGTAACATTTTACTAAGGTGCCATTGATTGTACAACCCGACGTGATATTCTAGCATGGTTCCAATTTACTCCACCATCCTCGCACGCATAGCATTAACACTCTGCCCTTGCATTTCGGGTTGTCTTTGCATTGTGTTGGGGAAGCTTTGGGAAAATGGTTCTGTGTCTACCCTGTCAAAACCTATCGCCGAATACCTTGTTGATTTTGTGCTATTAGCTATGGCTCCTGTAGTGTGAATCGAACCCAAGGGCATCCAAACTTTGTTGTTGTTTGATAACGCCCGAGAGGACCTAGAGAGGAATAGTTGGCGGGTTTTTATTGAGAAGTTCAAGGATTTCAACCTGGCAGTTGCTCAACAATTCACACTTACATTTGATGGGTGCAGAGCCAAAATTGGGGGCATCCAGCTCGAAGTGAACAAGGATTTTCGTATCTTAGCCACTGGTCTGCCAACCGAGGGACAAAGATGGTTTAAAAATTCGAAGGTTGACGAAGTACCATGGCCACTGTTGTTTACCTCAAGGAAGATTAACAGTTGCGACAAAGGTATGCCCGTTATAGCTCTGAAATCTAGATGGCATGATTTGTTGGCTATTATCAAGCAGCTTGTTACATGCGAGGGTAGATACAATCTAGTTTTCCTATACCACCTACGGCTTCTCATGAGTTTCATAGATTTTCCCTTAAATATGCCACATTTTCTCCTTAGGAGTTTATATAAAATGGCTAAGTGCTTCAAAAGGGAGAAAGCCGACTCCAGCCTCTTCCACCACTGTTTAATTAAAATTATTGTGGTTCATCAGTTGAATTTGAATGGAGATTGTTGGGACGCTTTCTTGTTGAGGAATGGTTTTTCCAGTCCTGAAATAGGACAAGTTGACAAAACCATTGTCACAGAAACCCTTGTCGGGCCTGTCATCCCCCCTCCTATGCTCTTACCCTCTATTGAAACCTCAACCTACCCGAACGCTACGCAACCTGACACCCTCCCTGATTCATGTCCAAAAGACGATGGTAAGCCTGTTAAGAGGTCTGCAAAGAAAAAAGGTAAAAGCAACAATGATATCAATTGCAAAGGTAAAAAGGCCGTGCGCTGGGTTTCACGGTGTGCTTGTAACAAACCAAAAGAAAACACAGATCAAAAACCAATCCTGTTAAGTGAAGATTTCGATTCCGAAATCGAATGACTTCTAACCGAGGAGTATCCATACTCTCACGGACTTTGTTCAGTTAATCCCTATGACTATGTGACGAACCTCCCACCATGCCTTAGAGACGACCCCAACTTCCCCGGGATCAGACTCAACAGAGGAACTGCTGGTCAATTAAGAAGTTCCTCACCTGTAATTACATGACCTGATCAACCACAGTGCAATGAATGTAAGTCGTGGCTCGACCAATATTATACAGACGTCCCTTTGCTCCAATCCCGGATCAAGTCCTTGGAGGACTGAGTGAATGTGATAACTAAAGAGAACAACAGATTGCAAGCTAATGATAAAAGATAGAAGACCACAGGCTCTATTGTTTTCAAAAATGTAGAGGCGGCCACTGCCATTGTCAATTCAAAAATAGCTTGATCAAAACGAATCCCTGAAACCGAGGTATGGTATTTTGAGAGTGATTTTAAAATGATTTTGTTTGTATTTTGAATTAGCATATAGGATTTGTTTGCTCAAATCGCATCTATTTATGTTTTGATTGAATGGATAAAACACAATTCTGTTTACAATAATAACTAGCTACAGAAACGTGAGATTCTTTAGCTAGTCATTAAAATTTGAATTTTTTGATTTTACAACAAAAAAGTAATCCGAAATTATGTATTCTTGTGCATTTACAGGTACATACGAATTCTGAAGGAGATTGGATTGATAGTAGCATTTTTTAATATGCTATTTCTTTACATGGTTTTAGATTAGGCAGTTAGTTTTACATAGAAATGGGAATTTGGGAGATTGTATTTCCCATGATTTTTGGAACAACTTTGATAATTTCCACAAGGAATGTTTTGATCCTGTGGCCTTTATAAATGTATTATTTTGTAAACAAAGAGGATCGCTGCTTGGGAGCATAAACTATGGATTGGTGATTATTCAGACTTGAATGAAAGTGGATATTTGCACGACTTTAGCTTCAATATATCATATTTTTGTTCAAGTTTTTGCTCAATTCGACTTGTAATCAAATTTTGACTACTTTAGTTATCATAATTTGTTACAGGTTGATGTGATGGGATTTAAATAGTGTCCATATTTTATGTCTCTCATTTTATATAAAGCAATTAATCTTTTTACATTTGATGATTAGAAGGTTGATCTTCTTTGTTCAATGAACAATTATAAACAAATTTTGTAACTCAAGAAGTAGGATCTCAAGACTGTGTGCATGATGAAGAAGTGGGTTGTTAGGCCAGTGAGTATTATCTCTGGGTGAGAGAATTTTGGGGAGTTGTATTCCCCATGTGCTAGGAAATAAATATAGATCTATAAGACTTTCTGTTTGGCTAGTTGTTGAAGCCCCGAAAGGGAAGTGGGGTAGATGAAAGACTATTGAGCAGAAGGGGCACACTTCTTCAGGTGGGACAAATCGTGGGAAATGAGAGGTTGTAGGCTAGTTGTAGTAGTTGGTAGCTTGACTTGAGTTTCATTGTGTTGGTTAGACCTTAGACCTTATATTGGCTTATGAAGCCTTCCCTAGTGGAGTTTCTAGCCTTAGCTCAGGAGTGACCTGCTGTTGAGAGTTTATGAGCAACAGATTCTATGATTGGGAGGAACATCTAAGGTTTGCATGCAGTTGGTGACTTATTCAAAAGATAAGTGTCTCTATGTGTTTGTTATAATTATTGTGTGAATAATTATCTTTCTTGTTATCGTTTTATAGGTTTTTAGTATTATTAATTATGCATGAATAAAATACTATTTAAGACTACATAGGAATGCATAATTGTAAACATATGTAAGGCATATTGTTAATTAAATTAGTATAAAAGGAATAAAGTTTTTGTGGCATGGCCCAACTTGGAGTTGGGGTTGCTACATGTTCAAAATCATAAACTAAAGTAGGTACCTAATAGTCCATTTGTGCTCACACCTCCTCTCTCATTATTGATCTAATTCTTTTCTTTTTTTTGTTTTTTCAACTAGTTAAGTTTTGATTTTTAATATGTACATAGAGGGAAACAAGGGAATCCATTCTATGCTGAGTGTGGCTAATAATTAGGAGGATTCTAATATAGCATTGGATGGTTATAAACCCCTATCTCTCAGTTAGAATCCATGACTTTTTAAATTATGATTTTGTAGCATACCAGAGTCATTATGGTTAAGGAAGTTCCTCCTCGAGCATTGTATCCTATCCCGATATTTTCCTTCCCTTATCTTACTATATTCATCACCCTCATGTAGGCTTGAATGTGGAATGTTGTATTAGTAATGATGTTGACATCATCCCTTACTAGGTGATGAGTCTTGTCCTCTTTCATAATAACCATATGCATATGACATATACCACATTCTATTGTGAGATAATGGTCATGGCTATGAATTGGTGGTGGTATGATAGGTGTGCCACATCACATCCTCGACACATCATCCAAAGGTATTTTGATATGCTAGTTATGTTTATTAATTGTGTGGATTAATTAATAATTTTAAAATGAGAATCATGATGTTTACTAACTATAACTTTTAAGAACAACGAACAAACATAGACATTACTATATTGGACATCTTTTAATTTCTAATTAAAAATAAATCCATGCTACATTAAAACTAGAGCTATATTTTTTGCAATTTAGCTTTGAGTATATAAATATATATATAAACTAAATTGCATTTAACTTAATCATTATATTAAATTTTTAATTCCATTTTAATTTTAGAGTGTTTTTAAAAATACTATATATTAATTTACTAATAAAACTATTGAAAAACCATGAAGATGTTATTGATATTTTTTAAATGTGTGTTTTTAATTAGATATTCTAAGTATAAAATTAAATATCTCATTTTAAATATTATTTGTTTATTGTAATAGGCTTGACTCGGATAGTGAGGATTTCAACTCCTTCATCCAAGATTAACACCCAATAGACATAGAAACCTCAAATGGTTTACACGCATGGAATAACTCACACTTGGCTCTCATCAAGTAGCTTGTCGATTGGATCTCTTCCTAATCTTGGAATCATTTTTTCTCTAGGGAAAAGGATTGGTTGCCAATATTCTTTTGTCTACAAGTTCATATCACTGGCATATTTTCTTCTTTCTAGAAGCAACGGCCTCCCCTCTCAAGAATTCTTTTAATTTTGAAAAGTTTTGGATTTCTCATCTATACTTTCAAGCCAACATCCAACAAAGGTGGAAAGAATATGAAGTATATGAAGGCACTCTTATGTATCTTTCCGTAGATTCTTAAAAAATTAAAATAGCGCCTATGCCCCCTAGAATAAAGCAATTTTGGGAGATATTTTGGGAGATATTTTCAAGAAAAGAGGGATCTGGAAGTAAGAATGGCATATATTCAAAAAAAAAAAAAAAAAATATCATCACCTCAAGATTTTCAAAATCCATGGCACTTTAGGAACAAGGAATTCATTCTCACTTAAAGGAGAGTTCTCACTAGGAATAAATTCTCTTGTGAAAAAAATCTTGTGTTCAATCGCTCAAAGAGGGAGAGCGCAAGACCAAGTTCTTCTATCTATCCATGATTCAAAGGAGACACTCCAACTGCATCATTTTACTTAAGAATTCTCAAGGTAACACTCTTTCTTCACATCAAGACATTGAACAAGAATTAGTCTCTTGTTTCAATTCGTTTTTGTCTGAACCTCATGTTGGCACCCAAAGTTTTGGGTTCATTTCGCGCACGTGTACAAACAAAGTTGTGTGCAATCATTATGAAGTTTTACATGCGCCTAAGGTAAGGTACAAGAAATGACAAAGAGTGTGCGCCATAACAAGTTTTGACAGTGTGCAATAGGCCTAAAATATTATTGAATGCACGCCAGTCCCAATTTTGATGAGCATCGGAAATCAAGAAGATGCACAACGAAATCAAGAAAAGAATCATCGGGAAATCCTCTCAAATTATTACTTCCAAGTACACAAGAGATCATGGAGTTGAAAAAGATGAGCTAGTAGGGAAGTTAAGATTGCTATGATTCCTGGAGGCTACATGCATTGTAGGTAGATGCTAGAAGCATGCGAGACAGTTTTGTCAGTCAAGCAAGTGGAGCAGAGTAGAAAGAGATAGATCTCTCAAGTTGAGAAATCTATAAAAGGAAGTAGTGATATCATAAATGGGGCCAGCTAGATGTTTTAGAAGATATTCATTGAGTCCTTAGTGTCAGTCTTGCTCTGAGCTTGTTGTAATATTGTAGTACTTTTGAATATCTTTATGATTCTGTCATATGTCTGAATTCTTGAGAGAATGTGTATTGCACAATGTGTTGTATTTATGAGGAGTTATATATATGAACATATGAAGTTATATCACTGTCATATATATTTTACTTAATGTATGCCTCTATTTAATGGAATGACTCTCGTAATAAAGATGTGTTAGTTCTGATACGTTATGTTTCTACCATGTACTATTTGGATATGTGTGTGTATTGTTTTACTTCATAGTCCTAATCATTTGTCACATACGAATCACATGAATGCAAACCCTGATGGATATTTGTATGTTCAATCTTCATCCTTGTCAAAATACCATATTGTCTCTGTGATCCTCTATGCATATTGGGTAAGACCTTTCTTGGCCTTGGTCGATGATTGATATGTTGATGCTTTGGGGTTTTTGTTGGTAAACTCTGGACGAACCCTGGGTATAAAGTCCCCAACATTAGGAAGGATGTGTGCAAGCGTGGAATAAAATGCCTACAAATGGTTCTGTTGTCAGGATTTGAAAGTATTGTCGGGAATGATGAAGGAAATATATGAGGTTGCATCCATTTCGAGAGGAGATTCAAGACTCGTTGACTACAAAAGAGCATGAGTTTTCCTTGTGAGAAACTCAGGGTTTGAAAGTGAATGTGATGAAATGGAAAGATGACTATTTATACATGGATATGGGATTTTGTTTGTTGAATTTCCTTGTATATTGTTTAGATGGATAAAAAGGAAAATTCGTACCAATTATACTGTGTGGCCGTTGGAACTAGTGGTTTGGGATCAAGCCAAGTTTGAAATCTTGAAAGTGTTGGATAATAAGTAGACTTAGGCTATTGAATTCTGGTTTGATCGAGTAAAATAACAATACATTCTTGATTTCATTGTGGAATACACTGACTCTTTCAACGAGGCTAAAAGAAAGTTCACAGAAGGTTCAAGAAAGAGAATATGGAATAGATTCCACTTTGGATAAAAATGTTGTTTGTGGAGAAAGGGATAATGCGCATGGAGCTTGATCGAATTACTGAGTAAAATCCCCT
>ML787407.1:1715622-1767606 GCA_009831015.1 Picea engelmannii | reverse complement strand
TCAAAGAGAAAATAGATTTGTTGAGGAGTATCCAAAAATAGTTGAGATGAGGTGAATAATGAAATGGACCCAAAGGACCAAAGGATAAAAAGAGCCGAGAGGTATGCAAGAAGAGTTGAGATAACAAGAAAAACAGAGAAGAGAGGGGGAAAAGAGTTAGCTAGGGGAACGTGATGAGGTGTCAAGCCTAGAATGAAGAGAAAAGAAACTGCACTGGAGTATGTTGTGCCAGAGTGGAGCAAGGATGAGGATAGGCCCTCAAAGATGCATGGCATAGAGGATAAGGTGTCCAGTAGGGATATAAGTAGTGATACTAGTAAGGGCTTAGGTGACAAATTCCACACTCCTTGGTTGTTACAAAGTGTTGCAACCTTAAAGGAAGATGAAGCATAGAGAAGTGGTGCATCGATAAGAAGAAAAGATGGCGCACATAGGAGTAGTTCGTTGTTAGGAGAGGAAGATATTGCACAAAGTAGTAGTGTGTGGATAAGACTAGAAGAAAGAGCACAATTTTGTGGTGCACAGATAGGATGGGAAGGTAGAGAAAAACATGTCAGTGTGCTGGAAGAAGAGGAATATGGAGGCTCCCCTAGTGGTGGGGGAGACGAATTGGAAATAGAATATGGTCTTGCATGACTGGAAGTAGGAAACTCTCTAGGTCACCTCACGATAAATTTTAGAAGAGGATGGACTAAGCTCCCCTTTGTACCACCCCCTTTACGCATTTTTAATCAAGAAGAAAGAACAACAAATAGTGAAGAAATTGGAGTAGAAGAGAGAGAAGTAGAATATAGAAGCGAAGAGACGAGTGAAGAACAAGGTGAAGTAAACACTACTTTACCCCAATAAATATTGGTGTTGAGAAATCAAACCCCTAGCAGTTAGAGAGGAAGAACTAGTTCGAGCTTGAGGATGGAAAATCAGGATAGTACCCTGAGGCTACTCATATTCCACATAATGGGTAAGGATGATGCATAGCAACATTGGTTTACATGTGAAGCATTCTGGTTTTTGAAGAGAATCACATACGAAGAATCCAAAATTGCACAGTTGGATACCAGGTTTAGGGATAGAGGCTTGACGTGGTATATGAAGTATAAGGCTACCACGCTAGTGGGACAAACGTGGTCCTTGTCAGAGATTAAGTAGGATCTTCGTAGGGAGTTGCAGAAAACTAAGTCAGAATCCCAATGTATCATAGAGATAAAATAGATCAAACATAAGGAATGAGAGACCGTATGGGATCATGACCAGTGGTTATTTAATAGGATGACATTCCAAATCCAGGACGTGCAACACATGAAATGGTTTATTTTGAGGTTACTTCCCCATATCAGAGTTCTTCTCACCCATTATAAGGTGACAACTCAAGTGGAGTCAGTCGAAATTTCAATGCACCTCGAATCTACACTAGGAGGGGTAGAGACGTTGGCAGGTTTTGCACAGGTGCAGTCACAACTATCTAACCTGATGATGCAATTGCAAGATATATCTAAGACAAAGGTTGTGTAGGAGAACATATCGGGTACCACTTGTCACTCATAAGGGCATTGAAGAGATGAGTTCTTTGTCTGTCCAAATCATGTGGTAACAGGTGCACCCAGTCCATTTCTATCTGGGAAGACGCAATGGTGTGAGAGATACAGACAGTGGGTCCATGTTCCACCTCACTGCCCAATGTTTTAGAAGTACCAGCCGACAACTCATACTCCATTCTGTGAGTTCTGTAAATCCATCGGGCATGATGTCGATAATTTCTTCTCACTCCAGTTGATGCAAGATAATACCTGTGATAGATTTTAGGTACTAGAAGAGCATAAGGGTGGTGAACGAGGTGGTATAGAAAGAGGTGGATACCAAGGAGGTCCCCGAGGTGGATATGGGTGTAGTCATGAACAAGGATACGATGGAGGAGGGGGTAGACCCAGTACATGTTTTATTTGTAGAGAGCTTGGTTACGTATCAAGTTTTTGTGCCAAACTGCATGTGTTTTGTGCATACTGCTATAGTCCTGAGCATGTCATCAAATACAATCTTGACTTGTTGAAAAAGTGGGAACACAAAAATATTAGTTGAAACATGGTGCATGTGGAGCCGCATAAGAATAAGAAGCGTAATGAGAAGGATGATGTCCGAGTAGTCACCCAAGGAGGAGTGAAAAAAAGAGAATACTTTGAGCATGGTGAAGGATGAGGTCAAAAGTAGGATGGAAAGATAAAGAAGGCACCTCATCCCCCTCCAAGTTTTGATGTTTCCCAACAAAACAGTTCCTACATGATGCATATAGAGAACTGGAAGAAGAAAGAGCATAGGGAACTACAGTGTGCGACTCAAAGGTCACTTGAGGAAGCTAAGATCCCACAAGAAGTGCAGAGGGTGACACAAAGGTCGTTGGAAGAAGTCAGATCCATGAAGAGGTACAACGTGTGACACAAAGGTCACTAGAAGAAGCTTACGTGCATGAGGAATTGCAATGCATGATGCAGAGATTGTTGGAGGAGGCTCATGTGCATGAAGAAATACATCACATGATGTAAATGTCAATAGAAGAAGCTTGCAATAAAAATGATCTGTCACGCACTAAGAAGAAAGCACATGAAGAACAATTTCAAGAGGAATTGCAATGCACAACACATGTAGAAGTCTTACATGACTTGGGTCGCAAGGAAGAATATGAAGACCAAGTAATTTCTTTCTTTCATTGTTGTTTGTGACTGTTTAATGATCAAGAAGTTGCAAGTAAGTTGACTCAGATGTTAGCTACTTTCATGAAGAAACAAGGAGTGGAGGAAACCATATCAAATTTGCTGCCAGAAAGAGATGTATGTCAAGTCAGTAAGAAAAAGTGCACTGCCATAGAATTTAAGATGACAACAGAGCTTGGTGGCTATGACATGGATGGAGTCATGTTGGATCTGGTTTCTGACATGAATATTTTTCCAAACAAATCTTGGGAGATGATGGGTAAAATGAAGTTGGTATGGTCTCCCATCTAGCTATGGTTAGTCAATCAATACAAAATCTATCCAAGTGGTTGATTGGAGCAGGTGGTAGTGAACATAGAAGGAGTGAAAATAAAGGTTGGCTTTGAGGTCATAGAGATTATGGATGAATCTGACCTATATCCTACATTACTGAGCATTGAATGAGCCTTTAATAATAATGCAGTGTTGAACTTGAAGAAGAGGTGAATTCCATTTGAGATAGACACCTTGCATGAGGTTAAACCACTAGATCCATATGAAGGTGACATGTACATTGAGCTAGTGGATGAGGATGTGCAAAGATCAATCATTGAAAATATCTATAAGATCATTGGTCACAGGGAGGACTACATCAACCCCACTGCATAAAGTGAATTAAGCTGGAGAAGTGTCAAGTCTTATGACACAGATTCTAAGGATGCCATAGATAGGTGGAAAAGCGAGCTATATTGTTGGCTTTTATCTCTTTACTCTTCTACTTAGGATTCTCTGTTCCTACCTTACTATCATATATTGACCCAGGTTCATACTTAGTAAGCTCCCACCAAAATCCCTCTAAAACTATTGGCCCCTCTGGTAGACCAGAAGGCAACACAACACACAGAGTGTACTGTGTAGTCTCACCAGAGATAGCTCTATGGGTGGCAGAAATACTCAGGTGTTTGCAACCTGGGAATGAGTGGAGATCTACGGTTGTATCTTGTAATCTTTATTCATTCAGTCTAACATCAAATTATAGCATCTATTTTATTTATGCATGTGGAATACCAGATCTAACTAGTTAATTCATTCATCTAACATTCACCATTTAACAACAATAAATACGCATACATTCATTCACACAACACAGGTGTTACTGTGGTTCACCCCCTCCTGAGATACTTCCATAAAGATCTGGCTCTTGAGCTCTTTATTATTGTTCAGTGATATGTCACGTCATGCATGTTTACAATCTTATATCTCACTGCCCCCAATATGCTCCTCGATCCCTGCGAGGCTGACTAGATCGCACTAGGCTCCTTAGCTTGTGATCTAACCCTCAGGATCGATTTGATCATTGCCTCCCTAGCTCACGATCTTATGGAGTAGTACATTTCTTACAATTCTCTGCCATTCGTTCTCTCTATATTGTTCTTTGTTCTTTCTCGGTCGACTCCTCCTCTCTTCCTCTAAGTACTACCTATTTATATTCTTGTCTCCACATCCATTACAATACATTACAAAAACCCTAACCCTATCATCATTAGGTCTTCCTTGCATGCGTGCCTCGCCTACTTCCCTCACATGTGCTTCTTTTCCTTCTAGTTTTCCTTTCCTCCTCACATGCTTCTCTTCCCCAAAATAGCATTTTCTCCTAACTAGGCCTACATCCAACATATATGATGTGTCAGCAAGGAAGTACGTGCACATCGTTGCAGAGGAGCGTGGGGAAGAATGTGGATCATATCGATACGATGGATCAAAATTGATGGACATGTTTATTGCATGGATACAACACATTCTCGATCATTAGAGGGCTCACACACTTGATACAGTACTCTTAGGAATTCCTACGCGTTGGTGGGTTTCACATCGAGAAACCTACCATGGATGAGTAGTTATCAATGCATCCATACACGAAAGTTTTAGACCTGAAATGGACATTCATCGATATATGTGTTCATGTGAATGGTGGTGGATAGCCATGCATTCGCATCAGACATGCCTCTCTCGAAACCTGGGGTTTCTATCGCACACAACAAGAAATTGAATAAACAGGGGTGGAATTTTTCTACAACATTCCTGCTAGAATAAAAACCTTCGACTCATCCTGTCATCGCAAACCCCATTGAAAAAATAGAAGAAGTCCACAAGAGTCACACGATCAAAGATTCCTAGGAGATAAACTAGGTAGGATGGATACAAGTGAAAAGGAGTTGTGATCTACCTAGGGATGATGCACTCTCGTATCTAATCAACACCTGTAGAGGGAGGTGCAGGAAACATGCGCAATGCCCCTCGATGGATCACATGTGTGCATGTATGGAGATGTCCCTATCACACTTTGGGCCCTATGGTCCTAGGATTCTCACACATCTAGATGGTGTCTTATCTATCATATAGTACCTACAAAAAACATCACTCACAAGGCCACCGACAATAGATGCTATGACCTTCCCGAAGAACATGCATGTATGCTTGTAAACTTGGTCATAATGTACCATTTAATACCTATGGAGTGATATGTGTATGAGTTCACAAATGTCGACGATAACAACTCACACAAAATCCAATCAATTAAAAAGGTGATGGGATTTCTGGAATACAATACAGTTAAATAAGCTAGAAATCGATGGAAATTACTCCCAACATACCCTCTAGCAACATATTTCTCAGTATGTAGAAACCATTCAGGAGGGTCAAAACCATGCCCAAGGGTTTGTCGCGCTGGTCACTCAAAGCTTCAACTTCTAGGATCATTTACAAAGATCTCTCGAGCTCACTACTCTCTATGATAGGATTCACGCAACAGAGGCTGAGGTTAAACAAAAGAAACGGGACATGGTTATCCATATTTTATGAGCATAATGAAATGAATATAGATTATTAAAATATTCTTAACACAAAATAATAGAGATACATTAAAACTGGTTTTCTATTCAATAAGGAAATAAGTTGAAACTGTAAAATGCAGTGAAAAACAAGCTTGTTGGAATGGTGGCGGCTTATCTCTGAGAAGAGATGTGACAAATGTGCTCATTTGCAATAATATGGTTACAATGAGGCTCTGAAGGCCTTTTACAATAAACAATAATGTCAAAAACCCTAGACATCCAAAAACCTAACCCTAGGAGATGAAGCTCCAAAAATCATGTGGGCCCCATTTGGGTAAGTCAGTACATCAACTTCACGGGGTCGTAAATTTTGAATATGATCTTCGTTTTAGGCGCATGATAGCATGTTGGAAAGGTCTAATCGAGAAGAAAAATTTTCAACTAACCTAGGGAAATACCTCTGATAGTTCCCTGGGCCCCAAATCCCCAAAAAATGTCGTTTAGGGACTCAAAACGGCCCCGGAAGTTTGGAACCCGAAAAACTACCAAGGTGGAAAACTATTTTTCTAGCCAGTGGAATAGGTGGGTGGCCAACGATATCCACCTGGATCAATCCTCCATCCTTAGGAAGCAATGGTCTCCATTGCATTGAGTTCCCCCATAAGATGAGGAAATTTCTGTTGAATTTGGCCCTGGGTGAGCCACTTGCCTTGTTGTTGGAGATGCCTTTCTTTGATGACTCGATAAAGTTGGATCCTTTGTTGTCGAGTTCCCTTGATCCATGTGTCCAAAATCTGATCATTGGATGCATGTTGCATGTAGTCAAGGTTGAGATCTGTTGGTTTCAACTTCTCTGCTATCTTTGAGGTGTCCAATAATGGTGGGAAATATGGTCGAAGGAGAGCCACGTTGAAGACTGGATGCAAACCAAGGAAGGGGGGAATGTTGAGCTCAAAATAATTGTGACCCACAGCCTTGGTGATGGTGTACAACCCATAACAGAGTGGGAGAAGCTTCCAATGGGGCCTTGTAAGGAATTCTTTCTGCAAATGCAACCAAACTTTGTCGCCCACCTGAAACTTATGTGGAACACAATGTTGATCATGGAGTTGCTTGTACTTGGAATTAGACTTATGTAGAATATCCTAAACCTGTTGGAGGATGTGCTAGATCCTCTCAATGAACCGGGTGGTTTTTTCATCTTTTGGTGGAGTAGGGGATGAGTCGGCCAAGGTGGTCGCTCGGGGTAGTGCAACATCCAATGGGCTCAATGGTTGGAATCCCAACCCCACTTGAAAAGGTTGTGGCCAATTGATCTATGACGGGCTTAGTTGTAGCTATGTTGTACATAGGGAAGACTCTCATCCCATGTGTGGGGGTGGTTTGAATTTTACATGAACATGATATGTAAGACCATCCAATTGACGACCTCAGTTTTTCCATCTTTCTGGGGGTGGAAGGAAGTGGATTTGGTGAGCTTGGTATCCAGTAGTGACCAGAGGCTCGACCAAAATGAGTTGAGGAACCGACTGTCACATTTTGAGATAATGGTTTGTGGGATCCCAAAATGTATCCATACTCGTTCAAAGAAGAGCTTGGCAGTGGCTTCTACTGTGATGTTCTTCTTGCAGGCGGCTAGAATCGCCATCTTGGAAAAGCGATCAACAACAAAAAAAAACACAGTCATTTCCCCTCTTGGTGGATGGGAGGCCCAACATGTAGTCCATTGAGATGGATTCCCATGACTTGTTAGGAGTAGGAAGAGGGGTGTATAGGCCATGTTTCTTAGTGGTCAGTTTGGAAATAACATAGGCAGTGTAGGACCTGATATACTTGTCGACATCCTTTCAAAGTTTCGGCCAGCAGAAATGTTTTTGCAACACTGCGATTGTCTTTTTGATGCCAAAGTGTCCTGCCACCCGACTGTAGTGAGCTTCCCAAATCATCTTTGCCCGCTCTCTTGATGGAACAAAGAGATGGCCCAGACGACACAAAAACCCGTCCTGAAGATGGAAATTAGCGACCACTGAGTTGGCGCCCAACATTTGGTAGGTGGTGGAGAAGTCAGGGTTTGTCTCGTAGAGGTGGGGCCATCCAGAGATTCTATGGTCACAAGAGTCTAGCATCGTGGTGAGTGTTGCAACTAGAGGTCGGCTGAGGCAAGCAACAACTCGATTGGTACTTCCTATTTTATACTTCATGTCGAGGTGGAATTGTTGTGAGTATGTTGACCACTTCTTATGGTGGTCATTCTACAATTTTCCTTGAGTTTGCATGAACTGTAGTGTATTGTGATTAGTGTGGATGACTGTCTCCTTCCCAAGAATGTAATGTCTCCAGTAGCGGCAGGCTTGCACAATGGAGTACATTTCTTTGTCATAAGTAGGGTACTTATGGACAACATCTGGTAGTGTATCACTATGATATGCCACAGGGTGGCCGTGTTGAGTGAGAATGATGCCCACAACATAGTCTGAAGCATTTGTCTTGATCTCAAAGGGATGTTGCAGATCCGATAATGAAAGTATCGGGGATGAGAAAAAAAGTTTCTTCAAGTCATTGAAGGCTTTTTTTTGGGACAGGCCCCACACAAATTTTTCCTTACTGCCACCCCTAGTTACTTGGCTGAGGGCCCATGCAATATGAGAGAATCCTAGCACGCACCTGTGATAGAAATTGGCGAGGCCCAAGAAGCTCCAAAGTTCAGTGAGTGTGGTTGGGGTTGGCTAGTCATAGATGACCTAGATCTTGGATGGATCCACATGCACACCATGTTGATCAACAATTTATCCTAAGTAATGGATCCTGTCCATGCCGAAGGATCATTTTTCCAAGTTTGCATATATTTTGTGTTGTCGCAGGGTGTGCAGAACCTGTTGAATATGATGCAGGTGTTCCACCCAAGTCTTGTTGTAGATGAGGATGTCATCGAGATACACCACTACAAAAGTATTGGTGAAAGGTCATATGATATCTTCCATCATCCTCATAAAAGTTGCTGGATCATTTTTCAAACCAAAGGGCATGACCAACCATTCAAAAAGACCTTCTTTTGAATTGAAGGGAATCTTACATACATCTGTTTGTTCTGTTGGGACCTAGTGGTAGACAGACTTCAGATCAATCTTATTGAAGTATTTGGTCCCTATGAGCTGATCAAGGAGGTTGTCGATTCAGGGAATCGGGTACCGGTTTTGGACTATGATTTTATTCAAAGCCCGGTAATAAATGCAGAGTTTCTAGGTCCCATATTTATTCTGCATGAGCACGATTGGGCTCCCACAAGGCGATGAGCTGGGATGGATGTGCCCCTTGCAGAGCAGTTCTTTGATCTGCCTCTTGATCTCCTTGTTTTCTAACAAAGAGTGGCGGTAGACTGGCCCATTGGGTAGCGGTGTGCCTGGGGTCATATCGATGGGATGCTTGACCTGGAAGTGTAGAGGTACTCCAGTAGGAGAGGAGAAGATATATGAGTATTATTCCACAAAATTATCCACTTTCTTATGTTTTTTAGAGAGATCGGTCGCAGAGGCCCTGGATGTGGCTGCGATATTTTGCTCACTCTGAGAGTGAATAAGGAAGAAGACAAATTTCCTAGTCTGAGAGATGACCTTCCTGCATTGCTTGGTAGAGATCAAGGAAATAACACTAGGAGGGATTGCCTCAGGTATCCTGTACAATTTCATGTTCAAAGTAATAATAACACTACGAGGGCTAGACTCATATACAACATGATGTTTCCATAAATAAGGTTGGCCCAAAAGAACATTACAAACTTTGAGAGGAGAAACATCACACAAAACCTCATCTTTGAAGGGCTTGATGTCATACGACAGTCGACACTGTTGGTTAATGCAGATATCGCTTCCTTGGCAGAGCCATCCAACGGTGTAGGGTTGTGGGTGCGGCGTTGTCGGCATAGCCAACCACTTGATGACCTCTACTGAGATGAGGTTCTTTTGGCTATCGCTATCAATGATGAAGTGTAGTGGGGTTCCTTTTACCCACATATGTGAATGGAAGAGGTGCTCTCCTTCTTCTGGTTTGTTTGGTTCACCAGGATGGAGATTGGTGGTAGCAACGATGGCACTGGGTTCCATGTCAATGATCCATATTCCCCTTTCTGGTTCTGAATCAGAGTTAGAACCCACATCTAATTCAAAGGATTTCACTTCGGCCACCAACAACTGCTTTGAGTGACAGTTAGCATTGTTATGCCAAGGGCTCTTATGGAAGTCGCACCACTTCCTGGTATCTTTCTTTGTCTTTCCGGTGTCCTTATTTTCTTGCGGCTTGGATTTCTTTCCCTGATACTTTCCATATTTTCTCTGTCCTTTGTTCTGTGGGTTCGGGCCTCCCTTTCCTAGCTTTTGCTGTGAGGGGTTCCCAGGCCCAAATTGTCGCATCTTTTGTTTGAGCTTCTGCTCGATTTTGATGACATATCGGCAAGCTGCGCCCAAGGACGAGATGTCTAGAAAATCCATTTCAGTATGGATGTATCTATGTTGAGCACCACGATACTTGAGCTCCAATTGTCGCTCTGAATATTTGATACCCAGCTTAGTGCGCAAGGTATGGAAGATATTTATGAACTCTGGCATTGCTTGGTCTCTTTCTTGGTGCAATGTGGCCCATTTGGTATACAGGTCGTCATAGCTTCCTACAGGGTAGTATTTTTCCTTAATAGCATCCCTGGAGGATTCCCAGGTGGTCGTGACTATAAATAATGAGGGTTCCTCTCTTTCCTTTTGCTCGCAGAAAGTTTCCCACCAATCTTTGACATGGGGAACAACTTTGAGGAGCACAAAAGTAATCTTTTGTCTATTTGAAAATTTATGGATGGAAATATACCCTTTTAGTAGATTCAACCACTTGTCTACAACATCTGCGTCTATATGACCTTCAAATATAGGAATATCAAAGTTGATTTTTACCTTGAAGGGGGCGGCGCCTCCGCTCGAGGAAGATGCATCTCCTATTGGTAGGCACTGAAGGATTTGCACGGAATTATCCATCATCTCGTTCCCCTGTTGCGTGAGGGCTTCCTCAAGCAACATTTTGAAAGGATCTCCTCTCTCGTTGTCTTTATTTTCTCCTTCCATGAGAGGTTGCTTGGGCATGCGAGAGATTTTGTCCTCAAGAGAAACAATCTCGAGACCCAATTCTTTGTACCCTGACCTCGTTGGGGACATGCATTAAGACGATAAGGAGCAGACTGCTCTAATACCACTGATCCAGATTTTATGAGAAGGACAAAATGAATACAAATTATTAAAATATTCTTAACACAAAATAATAGAGATACAGTAAAACTGGTTTTCTATTCAATAAGGAAATAAGTTGAAACTGTAAAATGCAGCGGAAAACAAGCTTGTTGGAATGGTGGCGGCTTATCTCTGAGAAGAGATGTGACAGTTGTGCTCATTAGCAAGAAGATGGTTACAATGAGGCTCTGAAGGCCTTTTACAATAAACAGGAATGTCAAAAACCATAGACATCCAAAAACCTAACCCTAGGATATGAAGCACCAAAAGTCATGTGGGCCTAGTTTGGGTAAGTTAGTACATCAACTGCCCGGGGTCGTAAATTTTGCATACGATCTTTGTTTTAGGCACACGATAGCCCGTTGGAAAGGTCTAACCGAGAAGAAGAATTTTCAACTAGTCGAGGGAAGTGCCTTCAATAGTCTCGTGGGCCTCAAGTCCCGAAAAAATGTCATTTAGGGCCTCAAAACGGCCCCAAAAGTTTGGAACCCGAAAAACTGCCAAGGTGGAAAACTGTTTTTCGAGCCAGTGGAATAGGTTGGTGGCCACCAATATCCACTTGGATCACATGGGTTATTTTCCTCCCAAGGAGTGTGTTGTTGCAATGCTTTCCATTGCAGTAAGAACAAAGGATATCACTACATCTAGGGCTGAGAAACATAATATGCAATATTTGATCACTTCGATGGTCGATAAGGCCTTGGTCTGGTATACTCAACTCTATGATGTACAAGTTGTTATTGACCCTCTCATCGAGAAACTCAACATCATAGACCTGACAACTTCTTAGGTCACAACCATGGAAGTTGAGGAAGATATTCAACTTACAAAGGATCTCCAAGGCCATTTGAATGAGTCTGAGAACCAATATAAGGAGTTCGTGGAGGAATTCAAAAGCACTATGTCGTTCATTGCGACGGTCATTCCCTAAATCCATTGGCTCAAGGACGAGCCAAGTAATAGTGGTGGGGGTCTGTTGGCACCCAATTTTTTGGGTTCATTTCGCTCATGCACACAAACTAAGTTGGGCGCACTCATTCTGAAGTTTTGAGCATGCCTAAGGTAAGGCGCGAGGAATGAAAAAGAGTGTGCACCGAATTGAGTTTTGATAGCACGCAACATGCCTAAAATATTATTGAATCCACATTGGTCTTAGTTTTGATGCACATCATAAATCAAGAAGACACACACTAGAGTCAAGAAAAGAATCATAAGGAAATCTTCTTGAATTATTATTGCCAGCTGCACAAGGGATTGTGGAGCTGACAGACCAGTTAATATTTCCCTAATTCTTGAAAGCTACGTGGACTATAGGTAGGTTCCAAAAGCATGCAAGGAAGTTTGTCAAAACACTGAGTGGAGCAGAGCATAAAGAGACAGAACTCTCAAGATGAAAAAACTATAAAATGAAGCAATGATATTAGAAATGGTGTTAGTTAGATGTTTTAGAAGAGATTCATTGAGTCCTTAGTGTTGAGCTTGTTGTAATATTGTAGTAATTTTGAATATCTTTTTGATTCTGACATATGTATGAAGTCTTGAGAGAATGCGCATTGCACATTGTGTTGTATTTCTAAGGAGTTATATATATGAAGATATGAAGTTTTGTGGATGTCATATATTGTTTACTTAATGTATGCATCTATGTAATGGAATGACTTTGTTAATAAAGATGTGACAGTTCTGATCTATAATGTGTCTACCATGTACTATTTGGATATGTGTTTGTATTGTTTTACTTCTTAGTCCTAATAATTTGTTAGATATGAATCACATGTATGCCAACCCCAATGGATATTTGTATGTGTATCCTTCATCCATGTCACAATACCTTATGGTCTCTATGTTCCTATCTACATCTCGGGTGAGACCTTCCTTGACCTTGGCCGATGATTGATATGTCAATGTTTTGGGGGTTTTATTTGTAAACTCTAGATGAACCTTGGGTCTAAACTCCCTAGTGTTAGGAAGGATGAGTGCAAGCATGTAATAAAATGCCAACACCTCAACCCAACCTCGTAGATGCAATTCAATCCATTATTCATCACATTCCTCATCTTATTTCTAACCACCATAATGCAAGTCTCCTTCGGCCCATCTCCTTAGTGGAGGTGGAATTGGATGTCATGGACATGACCCCTATCAAATCCCTTGTTCCGGATGGATTTACCTATGATCTTTTCCATCACTATTGTTCTACTATTGAAAATGATGTTTGGGCCCTAGTTTCAGAATCTCAACAAATCTCGGTTGTCCTTCCTACCCTAAATTCTACCTTCGTCACTTTAATTACCAAAGAATACAAAGCTATGGAATCCTCTCAATTTATCCCCATTTCTATTTTCAATGTAATTTTCAAAATCATCACCAAAGCTATCTCTTCCCACCTTAATCTTCTCTTTCCCATCCTTATCATTCTTGAGTAGTCGTGATGTGTGGAGGTACATCAAACCCTAGATAAAATTACCCTTTCCCATGAAGTGATACGCTCTTTGAAGCTTACCAAATCTTCTCGAATGGTAATCAAACTAGATCTCTCTAAATCCTTTAACAAGATCAACTAACAATATATTCACTCAATCCTTTAGCCTTTGGATTTCATCCCTCTTGGGTCAGTTGGATTATATCGCTCATCTTTTCCACCTTCTTTTCCATTTTCATCAATGGATCCCCCTCTCCTCCATTCAATCCTTATCATGGAATTTGACAAGACGACCCTATCTCCCCCTTCATTTTTATTCTAATGGTAGAAGGTCTCAGTAGAAGTCTTAAAGTAGCTATCTCCATCGACCAATCACATGGGCTTAGATTGCATGAATCAGATAATTCGGTTTGTCACAACCAAATTGTGGATGATACCATGTTAATGGAAATCCCTACTTATTAAGAAACATGTTTCATTTGTATGATTTTATGGAGGTCTTCAGAATTTCCATCAATCATCTTAAATCCCATACCTTCTTCTTTAATAATTCATTGGATGTTCAATTCCATATTTCCTGTATTCTGGGTTTTTCTAGGAGCTCCCTTCCTTCCAAATACCTAGATGTCCCTTTCATTGTCTCTAGTGTGGACAATGGCCCTTGGGAGGGTCTCCTTTCAAAGCTAAGAAAAAATATTTCTAGATGGACCTTTCTCACTTTAAACCTCATGGGTTGTCTCAATCTCCTTAAATATGTTCTTCAAGCCATACCTCTTTATACCTTTTATGACCTGGAAACACCCAAATGTATTTTAAAGGCCATCAAAACCCTTCAAATAAACTTTCGTTTTCAAGGAACCAAAGATGACAGGAAATGGGCCTTGGTATCGTAGGACACCCTCTAATTTCTCAAAGCACCTAGGGGGGGCTAGCAATAAGAGATCTTGGAATCCTCAATCGGGTTCTAGGAGAAAAATTGGTGATGTTGGTTACAATGAAAGGGTGAGCTATGGAGTTTTTTTATGGAAGTATAAGTATGTCGAGGACATTCCAAATTTGGAGCTCATTATAATCAATGAAGAACAACCAAGGTCGCTCATCTGGAATGCATCATAGTAGAAGAAAAGCCGCATCCAAGACCATATCTTTTTGGAGGTTCAAAATGGTGAATATTCTTTTCATTGGGAATATTCCTAGTTGTAGTTGCCCAAGCTCTAAGAGTGTCCTACCTATCAACCTCTCAAATAAATTTTAAAAATCAACCATGGATGGTATATCTATCAATATTGGGACAATATTTCACCCACTTAAGAATGGAGAAAATGGAGTTTAAACCCCTACCTTTTACCCTTGTAAGATAGGCCCCTCTTCTTTTCTCTCTCATCAAACATCCTGAATTGCTAAATCAAATTTTCAATGCAGCCAGATAAACTTCGATGGGGCCACATGCTCGGGGGTTTCTATAATCTCAAGGAATCCTATAACTTGGCAGCACGACATGCATATGCATTGGAAAATAACATATGAACCAAAATATGGAATTCCAACCTCTGGCCAAAAGTAGGATTTTTCCTTTGGCTAACAACTCATGGAAATATCTTGACCTAGGACCAACTCACATGTAGGGATTTTGAAGGACCAAGTTTATGTACATGTTATGCAGAAAGGCTATGCAATATCTTTAGAACATTTTAAACGCACGTCCCTTTAGAAGTCACCTTTGGGATCAGGGTGCCTCTCTTTTCAGACAATAGAATAGTCATCGTGACAATATACAACTCACCCTGTCTTCATGACACTTGAATGGTTTTCATAATCCAATTTTGAACATGATCTGGTGACTCTTTCTGGGATTTGTGCTCTGGGAAACATGGAAAGAAAGGAACAAAAGAATTTTTAAGAATGAGGATTATCTTATTGATTCGACTTGGGGTCACATTCTTAAAAACATATTGGAAATAATCCAATCACAATCCTAGACATAGGAGGACTTCAAATGCAACACCAAAGAGAAGATTATTCTCTCAAGTTAGGACCTCAATTTGGCATTGCTCACTTTATCTTGTAGTAAGAGCTCAGTCAAAGCTTCCTCACCCAACTCTTGCTCTCCCCCCCTAACAATTCATAAAGCTCAACTTTGATGGCACAACAAAGGACAATCCTAGCCCTACTAGTTATGTTAACGTCTTTAGGGATTCAACATGGAGAATTCTCATAGTTTATGCAGGAAAGCTAGGAATCATCTAAAATAACATAGTGGAACTATGAGCTATCCTCATCAGTTTGAGAAATTCCAAAAGACACAATTAATCCAAGCTCATCGTTTAAGGGGATTCTCAACTCATATTCAATATGCTCACTCGCTTGAAAAATGGCTCCCCTCCATGGAAAGTGTCCAAGCACTTGCATATGGAGGATAACCTTGAATAAATGCAATCTATTATTCAAGGATCTTAATCTCTTATCCCTTCTCATGTGAAAAGAGAGGCTAATAAAGTTGTAGACTACTTGGAAAATGAGGGAGTATTCTCCTCAAACAACAAGATAGACTCTAATTGGAACTCTCTGACCAGCTCTCCTCTAAAGCATGAATGTCAAAAGCTAGCCCAAACTGATCATCCATCCTAGGATGGGGTGTTTGACACGACATCAAAAGAGTCAATGCGTAGGCATGGCTTATTGGCCACATGCCTTGTGATGAGCCATTCTTTCCACCTCCCCTCTTCTCTTCATTTACAATGATGTGACCCAACAAAACTCATTCCCTTGTGCGATGAGGAGGTTTTGGCGGTTAGCAGTAGTATGCATGATGAAGATGGTATCCAGATGGCTTCAATTTCCATTTCAAGCAATGATTCATATGCGAGAAACATTGATTCTTAGTATGTGGATGGCCGATTATTTTAATCCAAAATCTGTTTGGGCAAGTGCTTAATGTTTCCATTCTCCAAAGAACTTGGTAAAATTATATATTTGTAAAATTAGAATGGTAAGAGAAATTAACCAACATAAAAGTTAGGATTAGTCAAATACACATGTATGTTTTGTGATTGTTTCAATTATATATTTGTAAAATTTTAATGGTAAGAGAAATTAATCATACTCGAGTAAATTTTATAACATAATTGCCCTACAATATATATATTTTTTTAAATAACAACTTTTTCCAAATGAAATAAAAACAAACAACTAAATAAGTTGAGGTTTAAAATGGATCCAGCGATTGGGTCGGCACTCCACTCTTCCCCCAACAATGGGTCAGGTGAATTGGTTTTTCTAGAGTCGGTGCCCAAAGCGAATCATATATTATTTTCATCCAAACCAAATTATTTATACATTTCCCAAATGCATCTATTGGTTTTATTTTCATCGTGGATTCCGGCTCTTGAACAGGATGTTATAATAAAATATTAAAACATATTTTATTCAAAATTCAAATTAACTACAAATAGTAAATACAATTACTATGATTTAAAAATGCATTTTTTTTTTTTTTAAATACCTACAAAGTTTATTCTTAGAATTTTACGCATGGTACTTTGGAGCTCAAGTAGGATACAAGGTGATCTTGGGTGAGAGGATAATACATGTATATGAACAATTCCCCTCATTCCGAGGATGATACCTAGGATAAATTAAATTCTTTAAAACAAACACTAATTATCATAACTACTTGTAAAATATACTAAAACGAAGTTAAATGTAGTAAAATTTGGTTCAGTGAAATTGAAGATTGAATTTTTTTTTATTTATAATTATTTGTTTAAAAAAAATTGCAAATTAGCATGGATTTATTTTTAACTAGAGAATAAAAGATGTCCAATATAGTAATGGCTATGTATGTTTGTTGAGCTCAAAACTTATGGTTAATAAACATTGTGATTCTATTCAAAGTCATGACCATTAACCTATAGTAGAATGTCGCACATATCACATGCATATGGTTATTACAAAAGAGGATGAGACTCATTGCCTAGTTAGGAACAATGTTAGTCGACACGCATCACTTGATATAACATTCATCATTCAAACTTACAAGAGGGTGATGAAAACTATGCTACCAAACCACATCTTACAAAGTCATTGTCTCAAGCTCAGATATATAGGTGTTTATAGCCATATGTCGCTAAACTAGCATCCTCCTAATGATTAACCACACTCAACATAGAATCACTTCTCTTATTTCCATATGTCTACATAGTAGGAATTAGAACCTATCTAGTTGGAAAAGGGTAGAGGAGAACTAGATAAAGGATGAGAGAGAAAATGCAAGAGTACAAAAGGACTATGAAGTACATAGGCTAGATTATGAGGTCAAACACCTCATAACGAGGTAGAGGAAAAAATCAATAAGGAGCAACGATTTGTGCAAATTTTGAAACACAATACACTTTAAACCAATCAAATTAATTTTTAACTGATTACTTAGGGTTTTTCTTCACAGTAAATTAAATACACAACAGAAATAAATTACCAAGAACTAAAAGTAAAAGTAGATAACAATCACATCAAATGTACACACTTATTTTTGGACAATAGTCCTTGGAAAAAACCAAGGTGGGAAAATCGGTGCAACAGATCTGAGATTTTATTTTTTATGAGCAGGAAAATATAGAAATTTATTACAAAGTAAATCGGATTCTACCAACAGCTGAATAATATTCAGTAACACCCTCTCCAACAAAACCATACAACCTCTCTAGACCCTCCAAAACAAAACCAGAACGAAACAACAACTCGAAAGTGACCCTCTGCGTGAATGTATGGCCCTCCTATGTCACCCCTGCATCATTATGTATGGCCCTACCAAATCTGAATCTTAGCCTCTACGATTTGGTGAAGATGGGAGTCAATTCACCTGCTAGACTCTCCTTTTTCCTCCTGCAAAACTCTCGCCTGCAAATCTGTAATCAATATCTCTCTAGAATCGATTTATCTCTCACTTGTGCACCCCTCCAACCCAATTGATCTCTTTATTATTCATTGAGAAAGTGAAACCCTAATCTAGAAAAGGATTGAGGGTTGATATCAACCCTTACCCTCATTATGAGATCAATGGTCAAGATTAAAAGATCACAATTTAAATTAGTTTTCACTTTAAATTTAGAAAAAGTACTCAATAAAGTCAACTGAAAATTATAACACAACAACAGTTCTTTTCCTAAGTTGTACTTAGGAAAAAATTTAATTAAACAGCTTAGCCTAAGTTTCATTTTCCTCCATCATCCTAGGACGTTGTGATGATGATGGAATACCTTCCTTGCTACAATATCAACACTCCCTCTTAGTGAGGAAGGGATTCTTATGTCTACTCAGTGCCTTGGTAAAGATGTCTACAATCTGCTCATCAGTTGGTATGTAGTCAAGCATCATGGCTCCTCTTTGTACACAATCCCGGATGAAGTGATAACTAATATCAATGTGCTTGCTATGATCATGAAACACTGAATTCTCAGAGATCTTGATGCAACTCTGATTTTCACAGTGAATCACAGTAGCTTCTAGCTCCTACCTAAACAAGCCCAAAAGTAACTTCCTCAACCGCAATGCCTCACATGTTTCCAAACTAGCTTCCATGTACTCTGCCTCAGCAGAGCTCAATGCCACTGATTTATGCTTCTTGTTGAACCAAGAAATAATGCATGATCTAATGTTGAAGCAACAACCTAAAGTATTCTTTCTGTCCTCTGCACATCTTGCTCTAACACCCTGTTTCCCCCAATCTGTAAAAATAATTATGCTGGCCAAGAACTATGGCAAACTCAAAGATGTGAATGTGTGATTCTGAATGGACCTTAGTATACAAGGTTGAAGAATGTAAATTAACATTATATATATATATATATATATATATATATATGTTGCAGGACTACTGGGAGGGGGATGTGCTGAAAAAGAGACCACGATGGCTAAAGAAAGGTGGTGGAAGGCACTTGGAATGGTGGTGCTAACTTCCACTGAAACCAATACCGTATTTGGTCTTCACTGGCCCGGAGAACCAAGAGCGGTTCGCTGGCCCCGAAATGAATTGCTCACCAGGATGGTAGGTGAAGAGGCTCCTCATGTGTTAATGAGGGATGGGGGTGAACCGCCCATCCGTGGAGGCCTCAGACCTGACCACTGTGGGGAAATTCATGCCACACGCAACCTCGCCAGAAAAGAAAAGGCAGGTAAAAGGTGTGGAAAGGGGGGGACGTGAGGGGGAGAGATCGCAGGAAAGAGATTGGAAGAACTCTGGAACAAAATATAGAGTGAGCGATAGTAGAGAAGAAGGAGAGTAACCTTCATTCTTGATCGCTGAAGAACAAAGACAAAAAGTCTCAAGCATCGTGGTCTAGCTCGGGGGTGGCTAGTGGTAAATCCATTCGTAGTCACTGAGCCTACGGTTGGGTGGAAACACGCACCCCTCTCAGCAGTTGCATCACCTGGTGTTTTCTGATAAGTGTTTATATCTTGTGTCTTTCATTGAATATCTTGGAATGTATTCTCATGGTTTGAACACTTATAAATGGTTTCTGTGTAGAAATGTCTACATGGTGTTTTGATCAGAATGGTGGTTGCATGCTTATGTTGGAATGACCACATTCGGCTTATTTATATATAGATATATGTATTTGAACGAATCCAGTTTTTAAGTCTGTTCTTGGGAGGTTGTTTCCCTTTTTTGTCTCTCATGCTGCCCTGGATAGAATTCCTCACAGGGACACCCTTTCATGATCGTTCCCTTACATTCTAGCGCTAGGGTAAGTTCCCTGAAAGGACTACCACCTTGGTAAAATCTCGAATTTCTTTTTATCTATCATAGATGTTAAATAGTTCAGGGATTTAAGAAGACCTCTCAGTTTGGTCATAAAACCTGGTGGAAATCTTCCCAGGAACCCGATGAAGGACTTTAAGACCTAAGTTTGAAAACCCTGCACGAGAGAGAGTGGGTCTCTTAGAGTTCGGTATTTCAGTGTTTCCACAACCGAGAAACCCAAGGGTCAGTTTTCTTGTATTCGCCAGACGTGAAATCCCGACTTGAAAAACCCTGAAATGAGTATAGCATGATTTAGTTGTGATGTTTCAGTGTTTCAGTACCCGGGACACCTAAGGGTAAGTTCCCTTGTACTCACCTGTCCTAAAATCCCAATTAGCGAAACCCCAAAATGATCTAGAATGGATGAGTTGTGATGTTTTGGAGGTTCGGTACCCAGGATACCCTTCCTCTTGCTAAATGCATGAATGAGATCCTTTCGGAGGATCTAAGTTCTGTTATGACCATTAAATTGGATGAAGGAATGTAGGCATTAATGCCTCAACCCCTTTTTAACCTTCGTAAGTAGCGAAGAAATCGGAACCGTCGATTCCAAGACTCATGGGAGTACCTGGACTGTCCAGCTATAGAGTACACGTGGTGGCCGGTAAGGGTTTCGACCTTTCGACACCCGGGAGATCAAAGGGTAAGAACCCTTGTCCTCATGACTCGCGAAATCTCGACATATGAAATCCCGAAATGCTAGCATGTGGGTAAGTTATGAGTTTTCAGAGTTTTGACACCCGGGGTACCTAAGTGTGAGTTCTTTTGTACTCGTAAGTCCTGAAACCCTGATTCACGAAAACCCGAAATAACAGCATGTGGCTAAATCCTGATATTTCGGTGTTTCAGCATCCGGAATATCCAAGGGAGAGATCCCTTGTACTCGCAAGTCCTAAAATCCCGACTTGCAATATCCTGAAAGATAGAGAGTGGAAAAGTTATCATATTTTCATATTTCGACACCTGGGGTACCTAAGTGTGGGCCCCATGCGTTCGCCAGTCCCGAAACCCTCGACTCGTGAAATCCCGATGGAGGAAACCCAAAATAGGGAAGCATGTTAGAGATTGGTGTTTCAGAGTTTCGACTCCCGGGAAACTCAGGTGCGAGACCTCCTGTCGTCACACATCCCGAAATCACGATGGATAAATTCCCGAAATAATGAAGCATGTTAGAGCTTGGTGTTTCAGAGTTTCAGCTCCCGGGAAACCCAGGTGTGAGACCTCCTGTTGTCGCACATCCCGAAATCCCGATGGAGTAAACCCCAAAAAGTAGAGTGCCATATTTTAAATCCGAGGCAATTTTTAGTTATGACAAACTATTGGTCCCCTTCGGATTTCGGCACTTCGAGAGACAAGAGACCAGGGGATCGCATGCAGCACAATTTTCCGAATCACGAAAGCCATAGGTACCTCTCCGGTAAGGCCTGTGGTCATGACCCATGATCGCATGGGTAAGGATAAGGGATGGTAGGAACTGCATCAGGCCCCATAGGAATTTGGGGAATTCTGTTCCTCGGTGAAAAGAAGGAAAAAGACGAAAAATCTGAGTTCTCGTAGTGGGTGTGTTACAAATTGGTATTAGAGCATGGTTACAACACTTGGCCTACTTGGGCTCATGAACGGGTTGTGCAGAGAATCCATTCGGAGTACTATTAAAAGGAGTAACTCCTTATCTTGACCCCCTCAATTAAAAAGTCGAAGTTAAGAATGAAAACTCCTATTGTGTGTGTGCATGAGAAAAATATGATTTATGTACTGGTTATGAATGTATATAAATATTGAATAAAAACTAGTGTTCGTCTTTTTCACCCAAGCAGATGATCAACCGCGGGAAATTACAGACGCATAGAATGGTGACTCACCAAGAGGTGGGGGAAGACTCCCACAATCGAGATGAAGAGTCTGACGAAAGGAGGGCGGTAGGGACCCCTCCAGATCTAGCCGAGACTGTGAGGAGTCTCATGGTCGAATTACAAAGATGGAAGGCTGACAATGAGAGGATGATGAAAGAACAAGAGAAGAAAACAAAAATTAACGCAGTTTTACTGCAGATCTTATTTGACCTACAAAGAAAAATGCAACATGAACCTGAGGTACAAAAACATGGTCATATCAGTGGCCACACTGAGAGGAGCACCTCGAAAAAGGTCCATCCCAGAAGTAAAGAACTAGCGGCGGACGATTCCTCCGGGAAGGAAGCTGGCAGTTCGGAGGGCTCTTCTAGCAGCAGAACTAGTTCTTATTCTTGAAGAAAACAGAAGAAGCTAAAGCTTTCCAAGGGTCCTAAATTCGAATAATTCAGGAAGGAAAAACCACCCTCCTTCAATGGTGAAATAAAGAAAGGAGAGGAAGCAGAGGCCTGGCTGCTTGGACTAAAGAAGTATTTCAGAGTCCATGACTTCTCAGAAAATTTAAAGGCCCGAGTGGCCACCTTCAACTTGAATGGAAAGGCTTCCATTTGGTGGGAAGACCTTAAGAATGTAAAAGGGATTCACGAAGAAGAACTGTGTTGGGAACAGTTTGAGAAATACTTCAGGAAGAAGTATCTATCGGAAAAATATTTCAACGAAAAGACTAAAGAATTCTATGAACTAAAGCTGGGGAAATTCACCATAGACAAATATGTCAGCAGATTCCTCGAGTTGTTGAGGTATGTACCCTACATAAAATAAGAAAAGGAAAAGGTGCAACGATTCATCAGTGGACTACCTAAGGACTATCAGAACATGATTGAATTTGATGAACCAAAGACCCTAGAAGATACTATCCAAAAGCCAAGATATTGTTATGAACAAATTGGACATGAAACAGAACCTCACGAAGGCTGGAAGCAGAAGAATAGTTCGGGATTCCAGAAAAAGGAGTTTAAATCCCCAAGATTTAAGGACTATAAAAAGAACTCAAGGATGAGCTTCCCAGCTTGATGTGTACACCAGAAGAACTTTCCCTCCTTGAGCGGAAATAAACTTTTTGGATCTACCCCAGTAAAGACTGATAACCCAAAGAGAGAACTTTTGAAATGTTGGGGTTGCAGAGAAGAACATCTATTGAGAGACTTCCCACACGACAAAAGAATAGTCGGAGAATTTATAACATCCAGGAAGCTACCACCGTCAGTGACGTGGCCAGGAGTGTGTCACAAATTTATGCAGCCTTGGATAATAACCAAGCTGACCACCAAGCTTTAGTGGTGGAAATAGAAGGTATGATTTCCAACCATCTAGTGTCTATTTTGATTGACCCTGGTTCAAATTTGAGTTATATAGCCCCTAAGGCTGTTGATAAGTGTAAACTACAGCCACAAAAACCTACCAAGTCATGGTTGGTACAATTAGCCACCGGCACCAAAAGAAGGGTAGCAGAGGTCATACCAGCCTGCCATTTAATGTTGGGTGAATTCCCCACCCAAGAAACCCTTAACATATTACCCCTAGGATCGTATGATCTGTTGATTGGTATGGACTGTCTAGCCACCCATAAAGCCGGATTGGATTGTTAGCATAAAACCTTAGAATGTGTAAGTAAAGAAGGAAAAAGGATAACCCTTCAAGGGATCCAAAAACTTGTCTCGGTGAGACAAATATCAGCTTTGCAAATGAGAAAGTATTGTCGAAAAGGATGTCCCCTATATGCAATACAGGTGTTGAAAACTATTGAAGATGAAAAACCAAGCCTTGAAGACCACCCTACCTTGAGAGAATACAAAGATGTGTTTCCGGAAGAGGTACCAGGTCTACCTCCGAGAAGAGACATAGACTTCTCGATAGAACTTGCATCGGGAGTGGTGTCAGTGTCTAGGACACCCTACCAGATGAGCACACCCGATTTAGTTGAACTCAAATTGCAATTAAGAGAAATGATGGATAAGGGCTATATCCGGCCCAACGTGTCTCCATAGAGAGCACCAGTCCCGTTTTTGAAAAAGGAGGACGGTACCCTTAGACTGTGTATAGATTATAGACAACTCAATAAGGTAACCATAAAGAACAAGTACCGCTTGCCCAGGATCAATGAGTTGTTCGATCAATTGGGGGGTGCGTCTATTTTCTCAAAGATTGACTCAAGGTCGGGATACCATCAAGTCTAAATTAAGGGTGAAGACATCCATAAAACTGCCTTCCGGACGAGGTATGGTCACTATGAGTTTGTGGTAGTGCCATTTGGGTTAACCAATGGCCTTGCCACTTTCATGTGCTTGATGAACAATGTACTCAGCAAATTCCTAGACAAATTTGTGCTGGTTTTTATTGACGATATATTAATTTACTCCAAGAATAGAGAAGAGCATGAAGAGCATCTTAGGCTTGTACTACAAGTGCTAAGAGAACATCGGCTCTATGCCAAATTCAACAAATGTGACTTCTTCAAGAAGCAAATACATTACTTAGGCCATGTTCTATCCGAAGAAGTAGTGGTAGACCTTGACAAAATCAGGTCTATCATGGAATGGCCTACCCCAAAGGATGTTTTGGATATCAAATCCTTTATGGGATTAGCAGGGTACTACAGGAGATTTATAAAAGGATTCTCCAAGATTGGTTGTCCAATCACTGCCCTCCAGAGGAAGGGGACAAAATTCACATGGACACAAAAATGTGAAGAAAGATTTCAAACCCTGAAACATCTACTGACCCACGCACCCATGTTGAAGATCACCAATCCCAAAGCTGACTTCCTTGTGTGCACAGATGCCTGTAAGGAAGGGCTCGAAGGAGTCCTTATGCAAGGAGGAAGTGTGGTATGCTATGAATCCCGAAAATTGAATGAGCACGAAGTCAACTATGTGACCCATGATCTATAGCTGGCTTCCATAGTGCATGCCTTGAAAATGTGGAGGCATTACGTCCTGGTAAGAAAATTTGTACTTATGACAGATCACTGTGGATTGCGATATCTGTTTGACCAACCAAAGCTCAATGCTAGACAAGCTAGGTGTATGGCCCTCCTTAGCGAGTTTTATTTCGAAATCAAACACATTAAAGGAAAGGAAAATAGGGTGGCCGATTCCCTTAGCAAAAGTATGAAAACAATTCACTTGGCAGCGGTGAGCACTTGTAAGATGGATGTCAAGGAAAGAGTCAGAAATGCACAAGAAATAGATCCCTTCATCCAGACCATGACCTTGTACCTACAACAAGAACCCACAGGGGTAAAGTATGGAGACTACTAGATGATGGAAGGAGGCCTGCTCACTTACCGAAGCAGATTGTATATCCCAAATTGTGACAACTTGAAGAGGTTCATACTGGATGAACAACATAAAAGACCCTATACTGGTCATCTAGGATACCAGAAGATGATCATGGCCACCAAGAAACAATTCTATTGGCCTGGATTGAAGAAAAACATAGCTGAGTACCTAGCCAAATGCATAGAACGCCAACAAGTAAAATCATAACACCGACACCCAATAGGATTATTACAACCTCTACCAATCCCAGAATGGAAATGGGAAACCATCTCCATGGATTTCATCACCGGATTTCCAACCTTGGCCAAACATAATGATGCCATCATGGTAGTGGTGGATAAATTGAGCAAGTCTGACCATTTCATCCCTGTCAAGTCGACTTGCAAGGCAATAGACATCGCTCAGGTATTTGTGAAGGAGATATTTAAACTGCATGGTATGCTGAAAGAGATCGTGTATGACAGAGACATAAAATTTACTTCCAACTTTTGGAAGTCACTAATGGCTGGTTTAGAGACCAAGTTGCTATTTAGCACTGCCTATCACACTCAAACCGACGGACAGACATAAAGAGTGAACCAAATACTAGAAGACATGCTAAGAATGCATGTAATGCATCAACCCAAGAAGTGGGAAGATTACCTGCCACTGGTGGAATTCGCCTACAACAACGGCTACCAAGAATCCTTAAATATGAGCCCCTTCGAAGTTCTATATGGTAGGCCGTGCAACACTCCTGTCAGTTGGAGTAATCCTGTAAACAGAATTTCTTTTGGACTTGACATGTTGAAATAAATGGAACAACAAGTGACTCAGATAAAACAAAACCTAAAGTTCACTCAGAATCGACAGAAAAGTTACACTGACCAAAAGAGAACTCCAAGAGAGTTCAAGACGGGAGACCATGTATATCTCAGAGTTAGGCCCAAGAAGAGTTCTTTGAAAATGGGAGCTTGTGCCAAGTTGGTGCCTCGGTACTGTGGACCCTTTGAGGTTCTAGATAGAGTGGGACCTGTAGCCTATAGCTAGCACTTCCTCCCATAGTAAAAGAACATAATGTTTTCCATGTTTCATTATTGAAGAAATATGTACATGACTCTAATCATATAATTGACTGGTCTGTGATCCATGTGGAACCGAAGGGAGAATTTCTACCAAAATCTCAATGCATACTGGAAAGAAAGGAAACCCCGCTCCAGAACCGAACCATTGCACAGGTCAAGGTGCAGTGGAGACATTTTGGCCCAGATGAGGCTACATGGGAAAGGTGCAGTGGTAAATCCATTCGGAGTCGTTGAGCCTACAGTTGGGTGGAAACGAGCACCCCTCTCAGCAGTTGCATCACTTGGTGTTTTTTGATAAGTGTTTATATCTTGTGTCTTTCATTGAATATCTTGGAATGTATGCTCATGGTTTGAACACTTATAAATGGTTTCTGTGTAGAAATGTTTGCATGGTGTTTTGATCGGAATGGTGGTTGCATGCTTATGTTGGAATGACCACATTTAGATTATTTATATATAGATATATGTATTTGAACGAATCCGCTTTTTAAGTCTGTTCTTGGGAGGTTGTTTCCCTTATTTGTCTCTTGTGCTACCTTGGATAGAATTCCTCACAGGGACACCCTTTCGGGATCATTCCCTTACATTCCAGAGCTGGGGTAAGTTCCCTAAAAGGACTACCGCCTTGGTAAAATCCTGAATTGCTTTTTATCTATCACAGATGTTAAATAGTTCAGGGATTTAAGAAGACCTCTCAGTCTGGTCATAAAACCTGGTGGAAATCTGCCTAGGAACTCGATGAAGGACTTTAAGACCTAAGTTTGAAAACCCTGCATGAGAGAGAGTGGGTCTCTTAGAGCTCCGTATTTTGGTGTTTCGACAACTGAGAAACCCAAGGGTCAGTTTTCTTGTATTCGCCAGACGCGAAATCCTGACTTGCGAAACCTTGAAATGAGTATAGTGTGATTTAGTTGTGATGTTTCGACGTTTCGGTACCTGGGACACCTAAGGGTAAATTCCCTTGTACTCACCTGTCTCGAAATCCCAATTAGTGAAACCTCGAAATGATCTAGCATGGATGAGTTGTGATGTTTCAGAGGTTTGGTACCTAGGATACCCTTCCTCTTGCTAAATGCACGAATGAGATCCTTTTGGAGAATCTAAGGTCTGTTACGACTGTTAAATTGGATGAAGGAACGTAGGCATTAATTCCTCGAACCCTTTTTAACCTTCATAAGTAGCGAAGAAATTAGGACCGTCGATTCCAAGACCCATGGGAGTACCTGGACCGTCTAGCTGTAGAGTACACGTGATGGCCAGTAAGCGTTTCGGCCTTTCGGCACCTGGGAGACCAAATGGTAAGAACCCTTGTCCTCACGACTCGCGAAATCCCGAAATGCTAGCGTGTGGGTAAGTTATGAGTTTTCAAAGTTTCGACACCTGGGGTACCTAAGTGCGAGTTCTCCTGTACTTGCAAGTCCCGAAACCCCAATTCACAAAAACTCGAAATAACAACATATGGCTAAATCCTGATATTTTGGTGTTTCAACATCCAGAATATCCAAGGGCGAGATCCCTTGTACTTGCAAGTCCCAAAATCCTGACTTGCAATATCCTGAAAGATAGAGAGTGGAAAAGTTATCATGTTTCGGTATTTCGGCACCTGGGGTACCTAAGTGCGGGCCCCATGCGTTCTCCAGTCACGAAACCCCCGACTCGCGAAATATCGATGGAGGAAACCCCGAAATAGGGAAGCATGTTAGAGCTTGGTGTTTCGGAGTTTCGGCTCCCGAGAAACCCAGGTGCGAGACCTCTTGTCATCGCACATCCCGAAATCCCGATGGATAAATTCCCGAAATAGTGAAGTATGTTAGAGCTTGGTGTTTCAGAGTTTCGGCTCCTAGGAAGCCTAGGTGCGATACCTCCTATATTCACACATCCCAAAATCCCAATGGAGTAAACCCCGAAAAGTGGAGTGCCATATTTTAAATCCGAGGCAATTTTTAGTTATGACAAACTATTGGTCCGCTTTGGATTTCGGCACTTCGAGAGACAAGAGAGCAGGAGATCGCATGGAGCACAATTTTCTGAATTGCGAAAGTCGGAAGTACCTCTCTAGTAATGCCTGTGGTCATGACCCATGATCGCATGGGTAAGGATAAGGGATGGTAGGAACTGCATTAGGCCCCATAGGAATTTAGGGAATTATGTTCCTTGGTGAAAAGAAGGAAAAAGCCGAAAAATCTGAGTTCCCGTAGTGAGTGTGTTACAAATTGGTATTAGAGCATGGTTACAACACTTGGCCTTCTTGGGCTCATCAACGGGTTGCGCAAAGAATGAATGAAAACTCCTATTGTGTGTGTGCATGAGAAAAATATGATTTATGTACTGGTTATGAATGTATATAAATATTGACTAACAACCAAAGTTCATCTTTTGCACCCAACTGGATGATCAGCCACAGGAAATTACAGATGCATAGAATGGTGACTCACCAAGAGGTGGAGGAAGGCTCCCACAATCAAGACAAAGAGTCCGATGAAAGGAGGGTGGTAGGGACCCCTCCAGATCTAGCCGAGACTGTGAGGAGTCTCATGGTCAAATTACAAAGCTAGAAGGCTGACAATGAGAGGATGATGAAAGAACAAGAGAAGCAAACAAAAATTAACGCAGTTTTACTACAAATCTTATTCGACCTACAAAGACAAATGCAACATGAACATGTGGTACAAAAACATGGTCATATCAGTGGCCACACTGAGAGGAGCACCTCAAAAAAGGTCCATCCCAGAGGTAAAGGACCAGCGGCGGACGATTCCTCTACGAATGAAGCTGGTGGTTTAGAGGGCTCTTCTAGCAGCATAACTAGTGCTTATTCCCAAAGAAAACAGAAGAAGCAAAAGCTTTCCAAGGGTCATAAATTCGAAGAATTCAGGAAGGAAAAACCACCCTCCTTCGATTGTGAAATAAAGAAAGGAAAGGAAGCAGAGGCCTGGCTGCTTGGACTAAAGAAGTATTTCAGAGTCCATGACTTCTCAAAAAATTTAAAGGCCCGAGTGACCACCTTCAACTTGAATGGAAAGGCTTCCATTTGGTGGGAAGACCTTAAGAATGTAAAAGGGATTCACGAAGAAGACCTATCTTGGGAACGGTTTGAGAAATACTTCAGGAAGAAGTATCTGTCAGAAAAATATTTCGACGAAAAGACTAAAGAATTCTATGAACTTAAGCTGAGGAAATTCACCATAGAGGAATATGTCAACAGATTCCTCGAGTTGCTGAGGTATGTACCCTACATAAAAGAAGAAAAGGAAAAGGTGCAACTATTCATCAGTGGACTATCTAAGGACTATCAGAACATGAATGAATTTGACGAACCAAAGACCCTAGAAGATACTATTCGAAAGGTAAGATATTGTTATGAACAACTTGGACATCGAACAGAACCTTGCAAAGGCTGGAAGCAGACGAATAGTTCAGGATTCCAGAAAAAGGGGTTTAAATCCCCAAGATTTAAGGACTATAAAAAGAACTCAAGGATGAGCTTCCCAGCCTGAAGTGTACACCAGCGGAACTTTCCCTCCTTGAGCGGAAATAAAATTTCTGGATCTGCCCCAGTAAAGACTAATAACCCAAAGAGAGAACCTTTGAAATGTTGGGGTTGCACAGAAGAACATCTACTAAGAGACTGCCCACACTGACAACAGAATAGTAAGAGAATTTATAACATCCAGGAAGCTACCACTATCAATGATGTGGCCAGGAGTGTGCCGGAAATTTATGCAGCCTTGGATAATAACCAAGTTGACCACCAAGCTTTAGTGGTGGAAATAGAAGGTATGATTTCCAACCATCTAGTGTCTATTTTGATTGACCCTGGTTCAAATTTGAGTTATATAGCCCCTAAGTCTATTGATAAGTCTAAACTACAACCACAAAAACCTACCAAGCCATGGTTGGTACAGTTAGCCATTGGCACCAAAAGAAGGGTAGCAGAGGTCATACCAGCCTGCCATTTAATGTTGGGTGAATTCCCCACCCAAGCAACCCTTAACATATTACCCCTGGGATCGTATGATCTGTTGATTGGTATGGACTGGCTAGCCGCCCATAATGCCAGATTAGACTATTACCATAAAACCTTAGAATGTGTAAGTAAAGAAGAAAAAAGGATAACCCTTTAAGGGATCCAAAAACTTGTCTCGGTGAGACAAATATTAGCTCTGCAAATGAGAAAGTATTGCCGAAAAGGATGTTCCCTATATGCAATACAGGTGTTGAAAACTATTGAAGATGACAAACCAAGACTTGAAGACCACCCTACCCCGAGAGAATATAGAGATGTGTTTCTAGAATAGGTACCAGGTATACCTTCGAGAAGAGACATAGACTTCTCGATAGAACTTGCACCAGGAGTGGTGCCGGTGTCTAGGACACCCTATCGGATGAGCACACCCGAGTTAGTTGAACTCAAATTGCAATTAAGAGAAATGATGGATACGGGCTATATCCGACCCAGCGTGTCTCCATGGGGAGCACCAGTCTTGTTTGTGAAAAAGAAGGATGGTACCCTTAGACTGTGTATAGATTATAGAAAACTCAATAAGGTAACCATAAAGAACAAGTACCCCTTGCCTAGGATCGATGACCTATTCGATCAATTGGGGGGTGCGTCTATTTTCTCAAAGATTCACTTGAGGTTGGGATACCTTCAAGTCCGAATTAAGGGTGAAGACATCCATAAAACTGCCTTCTATATGAGGTATGGTCACTATGAGTTTGTTGTAATGCCATTTGGGTTAACCAATGAGCCTGCCACCTTCATGTTCTTGATGAACAATGTACTTAGCAAATTCCTAGACAAATTTGTGCTGGTTTTTATTGACGATATATTAATTTACTCCAAGAATAGAGAAGAGCATGAAGAGCATCTTAGGCTTGTGCTACAAGTGCTAAGAGAACATAATCTCTATGCCAAATTCAACAAATGTGACTTTTTCCAGAGGCAAATACATTACTTAGGCCAAGTTCTATCCGAAGAAGGAGTAGTGGTAGACCTTGACAAAATCAGGTCTATCATGGAATGGCCTACCCCAAAGGATGTTTCGGATATCAGATCCTTTATGTGATTAGCAAGGTACTATAGGAGATTTATAAAAGGATTCTCCAAGATTGGTTGTCCAATCACTTCCCTCCAGAGGAAGGGGACAAAATTCACATGCACACAAAAATGTGAGGAAAGATTTCAAACCCTGAAACATCTACTGACCCATGCACCTGTGTTGAAGATCACCAATCCTGAAGCTGACTTCCTCATGTGCACAGATGCTTGTAAGGAAGGGCTTGGAGGAGTCCTTATGCAAGGAGGAAGTGTGGTCTACTATGAATCCTGAAAACTGAATGAGCATGAAGTCAACTATGTGACCCATGATCTAGAGCTGGCTGCCATAGTGCATGCCTTGAAAATGTGGAGGCATTACCTCCTGGGAAGAAAATTGTACTTATGACAGATCACTATGGATTGTGATATCTAATTGACCAACCAAAGCTCAATGCTAGACAAGCTAGGTGGATGGCCCTCCTTAGCGAGTTGGATTTCGAAATCAAACTCATTAAAGGAAAGGAAAATAGGGTGGTCGATGCCCTTAACAGAAGTATGAAAACAATTCACCTGGTAGCGGTGAGCACTTGTAAGACGGTTGTCAAGGAAAGAGTCAGAAATGCACAAGAATCAGATCCCTTCATCCAGAACGTGACCTCGTACCTACAACAAGAACCCATAGGGGAAAAGTACGGAGACTACCAGATGATGGAAGGAGGCCTGCTCACTTACCGAAGCAGATTGTATATCCCAGATTGTGACGACTTGAAGAGGTTCATACTGGATGAACTACATAAAATACCCTATACTGGTCATCCAAGATACCAGAAGATGATCACGACCACTAGGAAACAATTCTATTGGCCTGGATTGAAGAAATACATAGTTGAGTATCTACCCAAATGCATAGAATGCTAATAGGTAAAAGCAGGACACCGACACCCAACAAGATTATTATAACCTCTACCAATTCCGTAATGGAAATGGGAAACCATCTCCATGGATTTCATCACTGGATTTCCAACCTTGGCCAAACAGAATGACACCATCATGGTAGTGGTGGATGAATTGAGAAAGTCTACCCATTTCACCCCCATCAAGTCGACTTCCAAGGCAATAGACATCGCTCAGGTATTCGTGAAGGAGATATTTAAACTGCATGGTATGCCAAAAGAGATCATGTCTGACAGAGACACAAAATTTACTTCCAACTTTTGGAAGTCACTAATGGTTGGTTTAGAGACCAAGTTGTTGTTTAGCACCGCCTATCACCCTCAAACCGATGGACAGATAGAAAGAGTGAACCAAATACTAGAATACATGCTAAGAATGCATGTAATGCCTCAACCTAAGAAGTGGGAAGATTACCTGCCACTGGTGGAATTCGGCTACAACAACGGCTGCCAAGAATCCTTAAAGATGAGCCCCTTTGAAGTCCTATATGGTAGGCTGTGCAACACTCCTGTCAGTTGGAGTAATCCTGTAAACAAAATTTCTTTTGCACCTGACATGTTGAAAGAAATGGAACAACAAGTGACTCAGATAAAACAAAACCTAAAGGTCAGTCAGAATCGACAGAAAAGTTACGCCGACCAAAAGAGAACTCCAAGAGAGTTCAAGATGGGAGACCATGTATATCTTAGAGTTAGGCCCAGGAAGAGTTCTTTAAAAATGGGAGCTTGTGCCAAGTTGGCGCCTCGGTACTATGGACCCTTTGAGGTTCTAGATAGAGTGGGACCCATAGCCTATAGGCTAGCACATCCTCCCACAGTAAAAGAACATAATGTTTTCCATGTTTCATTATTGAAGAAATATGTACATGATTCTAATCATATAATTCACTGGTCTATGATCCAGGTGGAACTGGAGGGAGAATTTCTACCAGAACCTCAATGCATACTGGACAAAAAGGAAACCCGGCTCCGAAACCAAACCATTGCACAAGTCAAGGTGCAGTGGAGACATTTTGGCCCAGATGAGGCTACATGGGAAATGAAGGATGCCATGAAACAAGCATATCCAATTTTGTTTACCTCTGTACATACATGTCATGATGATAGATAGAACATCGAGGATGATGTTCCTTTAAGGGGGAGGGATTTGTAACACCTTGTTTCCCCCAGTCTGTAAAAATAATTATGCTGGCCAAGAACTATGGCAAACTCAAAGATGTGAATGTGTGATTCTGAATGGACCTTAGTATACAAGGTTGATGAATGTAAATTAACATTATGAATATATATATATATATATATATATATATATATATATATATATATATATATATATATATATATATATGTTGCAGGACTGCTGGGAGGGGGATTTGCTAAAAAAGAGACCACGATGGCTAAAGAAAGGTGGTGGAAGGCACCTGGAATGGTGGTGCTAACTTCCATCGAAACCAATACCGTATTTTGTCTTCATTGGCCCGGAGAACCAAGAGTTGCTCACTGGCCTTGAAATGAATTACTCGCCAGGATGGTAGGTGAAGAGGCTCCTCATGAGTTAATGAGGGATGGGGATGAACCGCCCATCCGTGGAGGCCTCAAACTTGACCACCATGGGGAAATTCGTGCCACGCAACCTCGTCGGGAAATAAAAGGCAGGTAAAAGGTGTGGAAAGGGGGGGACGCGTGGGGGAGAGATTCCAGGAAAGAGATCGGAAGAACTCTAGAACAAAATACAAAGTGAGCGATAGCAGAGAAGAAGGAGAGTAACCTTCGTTCTTGATCGTTGAAGAACAAAGACAGAGAGTCTCAAGCATCGTGGTCTAGCTCGGGGGTGGCTAGTGGTAAATCCATTCAGAGTCACTGAGCCTACGATTGGGTGGAAACGAGCACCCCTCTCAACAGTTGCATCACCTGGTGTTTTATGATAAGTGTTTATATCTTGTGTCTTGCATTGAATATCTTGGAATGTATGCTCATGGTTTGAACACTTATAAATGGTTTCTGTGTAGAAATGTCTACATGGTGTTTTGATTGGAATGGTGGTTGCATGCTTATGTTGGAATGACCACATTCGGCTTATTTATATATAGATATATGTATTTGAACGAATCCAGTTTTTAAGTCTGTTCTCGGAAGGTTGTTTGACTTATTTGTCTCTCATGCTGCCCTGGATAGAATTCCTCACAGGGAAACCCTTTCAGGATCGTTCCCTTACATTCTAGAGATGGGGTAAGTTCCCTAAAAGGACTATCGCCTTGGTAAAATCCTGAATTTCTTTTTATCTATCACAGATGTTAAATAGTTTAGGGATTTAATAAGACCTCTCAGTCTGGTCATAAAACCTGGTGGAAATCTTCCCAGGAACCCAATAAAGGAATTTAAGGCCTAAGTTTGAAAACTCTGCATGAGAGAGAGTGGGTCTCTTAGAGCTCGGTATTTCGGTGTTTCGGCAATCAGGAAACCCAAGGGTCAGTTTTCTTGTATTCGCCAGACGTGAAATCCCGGCCTGCGAAACCTCGAAATGAGTATAGCATGATTTAGTTGTGATGTTTTGGTGTTTCAGTACCCAGGACACCTAAAGGTAAGTTCCCTTGTACTCACCTGTCCCGAAATCCCAATTAGCAAAACCACAAAATGATCTAGCATGGATGAGTTGTGATGTTTCAGAGGTTCGGTACCCAGGATACCCTTCCTCTTGCTAAATGAACGAATGAGATCCTTTTAGAAGATCTAAGGTTTGTTACAACCATTAAATTAGATGAAGGAACGCAGGTGTTAATGCCTCAACCCCTTTTTAACCTTCGTAAGTAGTGAAGAAATCAGGGCCATCGATTCCAAGACCCATGGGAGTACATGGACTGTCCAACTGTAGAGTACATGTGGCGGACGGTAAGCGTTTCATCCTTTCGGTACCCAGGAGATCAAAGGGTAAGAATCCTTATCCTCACGACTCACAAAATCTCGACATATGAAATCCTGAAATGCTAGCATGTGGGAAAGTTATGAGTTTTCGGAGTTTCGGCACCCAGGGTACCTAAGTGCGAGTTCTCCTGTACTCGCAAGTCCTGAAACCCTGATTCACGAAAACTAAAAATAACAACGTATGGTTAAATCCTGATATTTCAGTGTTTCGGCATCCAAAATATCCAAGGGCGAGATCCCTTGTACTCGCAAGTCCTGAAATCCCGACTTGTGATATCTTGAAAGATAGAGAGTGGAAAATTTATCATATTTCGGTATTTCGGCACCCAGGGTACCTAAGTTCGGGCCCCATGCATTCGCTAGTTCCGAAACCCTCGACTTGTGAAATCTCGAAGGAGGAAACCCCGAAATAGGGAAGCATGTTAGAGCTTGGTGTTTCGGAGTTTCGGCTCCCGGGAAACCCAGGTGTGAGACCTCCTGTCGTCGCACATCCCCAAATCCCGATGGATAAATTCCCGAAATAGTGAAGAATGTTAGAGCTTGTTGTTTTAGAGTTTCAGCTCCCGAGAAACCCTAGTGCGAGACCTCCTATCGTCGCACATCCTGAAATCCCAATGGAGTAAACCTTGAAAAGTGGAGTGCCATATTTTAAATCTGAGGCAATTTTTAGTTATGACAAACTATTGGTCCCCTTCGGATTTCGACACTTCGAGAGATAAGAGAGCAGGGGATCGCATGCAGCGCAATTTTCCGAATCGTGAAATACGGAAGTACCTCTCCGGTAAGGCCTGTGGTCATGACCCACTATCACATGGGTAAGGATAAGGGATGGTAGGAACTGCATCAGGCCCCATAGGAATTCGGGGAATTTTGTTCCTTGGTGAAAAGAAAGAAAAAGCCGAAAAATCTGAGTTCCCGTAGTGGGTGTGTTACACTTGCCCAATCAACATCTATAAAACCTACTAATGTCACTCCACCACTGTGCTCATACAATAACATGTACTCCAATGTCCCTCTGAGATAGAAAAGCACATGCTTCACAACAATCCAATGTACTCTTCGAGGGTCCACCATGAACTGACTCAAAGAGTTTACTGCAAAGCTTATATATGGCAGAGTATTGACCAAATAGATGAGTGATCCAATCAACTAATGATAGACAGTGGGGTCTACTATCTTCGAATATGATGCATCAATATTCCTCCAGTTTGTAACCATAGGTGTGGACATTGGATTATAGTCCATCATACTGAACATGCACAAAATCTCTACTGCATATTTCTCCTGTCCTAGGAAGAAGAGCCCATCCATATACCAAACCTCCAACCCTAGAACATAGTGCATCAACCCAAGGTATTTGATTTCAAACTCTATTGCAGGGTTGACCTTGCAATATGCTATAAACTTCTCATCTCCAGTGAGAAATAGGTCATCAACATAAAGTACTAGTATAAGAGGCTCCTTCCTTGTAAGAAAATACAGGTTCTGATCTTCCTCACTTTGCTGGAAGCCCATCTCCCTCAAGTAGTTATCAATCCTCGAGTACCATGTCTAAGGTGCCTTCTTGAGCCCATAAAAGGCTCTCCTCAGTCTGCACACATGCGTCTCTCTGCTGCCAACATCAAATCCCTCTGGTTTCTCCACATATATCTCCTCCTCAATAACTCCATTAAGGAAGGCATTCTTCATGTCCATCTGATGAATGCTCCATCCCTTCTCTACTGTCAATGAAATCACTGCTCATATTGAAGAATACCTAGCCACAAGAGAGAAAGTATCCTCGTAGTCAACTCCCTCTCACTGTGAAAATCCCTTGGCCACGAAGCAGGATTTGTACTTATCCATGCTTCCATCTGTTGCATGCTTAACTTTGTAGATCCACTTGGATCCAACCACATTTTTATCCTATGGCATCAGAACTACCTCCCATACATCAGTTTTCATAATGGAGGCATATACCTCCATCATGGCCTCCTGCCACACCTTATGTTGTGCAACATTCTCATAGTTGGAAGGCTCGACATCAATGAGCCTAGTCATCAATTCCATATATCCAAGTCTCTTTAGTGGTTTGTGGCTTCTGAGGTCCCTCTCTAGAATCCCTTCCAACCTAGAATCACTGACTATGTATTTGTACCACTTAGGTCATGGCCTAGCAATCTTCTCTACTAGAAGTGTATCATGTTGCTCCTCCTCATCATCAAATCGCTCATGATGATCTTGTCCAACAATCTACCTCTGAACACCTGTATCCTGTGTCTACTCTTATGATCTTGTCTTCTGAATCTGTGCCTCCTGCTCCTGGACTCTTGTACTCTATCCCTTCTTTTTCTCTACACTTGTTGGAAAATCCTTCGATCTCGCCAATGCATGTTCCTCCTTGAACTGCACATCTCTACACACAATAACCTTCCTGCAAGCAGGCACATAGATCCTTGTTGAGATCAATTCCCTCTTCTAAATTTTCCCTCCCCTTTTCTATTTTCTCAACTTCTCTTTCCCATTTCTTTTCCCTCTTCTATACCTACCATTATTCCCCCTTTCTTTTCTCCCTTCTCTTTTCCCTTTCTAGTTACTATACTTAGCCAATTTTCAAAAACGATGGGTTCGCAGGTTGGCAAACTCATAGATATTCACCTCCATCCATACTCCCATATCATGAGTCTGAACGACCACCGTATTATTATGTACTTAACCCTTTTTTTCAACCGCAGGTTCACAATTTCAAGCTTTCATATTCCAAGTTCTGTGATATCCATTTTGCACCCAAATATACGTGATATACATTATGATTGTTAGAATTTTCATGGGTACCGAGCTCCTGAGTATATCTGTTCTCCTCTATTGAGTCTGACCGATTGTAGTGCAACACTTAGCCTATTTTATATCATTCACAACCATAGGTTTGCAGGTACCTGGGTTGGCCGGTTCACAAAAGTACCCAAATTCAAATTGCTCTCGTTCGTCCCCACCATCTTCATTATTTTCCCAATACGTGTTTAAGTATGGTTTAATGATAGTAACTCATCATGCAGGTTCTGTAAATATTGTCATTAACAATTGAAGGGCTCAAGGATATTTCTCATTAAATTTGCATTAAAGCACGATTTGTTGAAGATTATATTAATGTTATCTCTCTCAAGCACTCAATTCAAATATTATCTGGTTAAAAAAACACTCTCGTCAACTTATGGAAGAAGTAACTCGACAATAGTTCTTCGGTGATACTTTGAATTTTTTTGGTGTGAAGACCATAACTTTTAGTGGTCCAGAGCATATTCTTACTATTCATCCCCTTCTTCTCAAAAAGAAGTGATTTGGACATATGGAATTGCTCATGCAGGGTGTGTCCCTAAGTTTCGACTGTAAAGAACTGGTTGCATGGTGCATTCAGAAATACATACCGAGTCAATGAATCATACAACTCTAGGATCATTCCCCCATGATGCAGGAGCATCGCCCACGTCAAGCGGGCTAGCGCGAAGTAGGAGACAGCTGGACAAGCCAGCGCGATTTCTTTTTGGATTTCACCTTGATATTGTTGCGCAAACATTAATGTGTTGATTTGATTAAGTGCACTTGTAGATTGAAATGGACCTTGAGCGGATAGCTCAAGTCCTTAGGTAGATGAGGCATTTAATAGATTTAATGTAAGTAGATAGAACATTTATTTCTAGATTTGATAGTTTTAGATCTCGAGAGGGAAACGTGATATAGACACCCTCCTTTGTACATTGTAACATTATGAAGCAATATTGTTGAAGAGAGAGCAGCAGAGAAGTGTAAGAAGAACCTCCATGTACAGATATTGAATTAATAGAGAAATCTTTGATTCAATTCCATGGTTGTGTTATTCTCTGTGTATTGTTGATATTATGCTCTTGAATGTTTGCTTCTTGTCATGCATTTTCTTTTATATGTTGTGTATGTGATTTCATGATTGAAGTGAAGTCTGTAAGAATGAGGAGTTAGTTTCAATTGTTTCTCTAGCTTGAACCAGAGAATTCCTGCAAGGAGTGTAGTTGAATTTGTCCGCAAGGAGTGTGTGACTGTAGGGTTCAAGTAGAGATAAAAAAATTTCTAAGTTCTCAGAAGTGTAAGTTGGACACTAGAGCCGTGCAAGGCATGCGCAGGCTGGACAAAGTCTCAGAATTGCAATTCTGAGCCAAGGGACCGAAAGATTTCTGCTGTAGGAGTGTGCAGGGTCGAAGACTTCAATACTTAGCGTGTTGGAGAGTTGTCGCAAGGAGTGCATGCAAGAACTTCTTCCTGAGGGAAGTGAAGTCGCAGAAGCTCAGGAAGGATAGGCCATCAAAGTTATTAAAAGGCAGCGGAGAAGTTGCCGCAAGCAAGTCGAAAAGAAGCGAGCAAGTTGGCGTACAAGTCTCGTGGAGAGACACTTCTTGTTCAAAAATTGTGCAAGGAGGAAAGTGGACGTGAAGTCTACAGTGCAGGGACAGGAAGGGTTCAAAGCTCGGGAGATCCGAAACGTCGATCAAAATCACAAGGAGTGATTCTATTCGTGGACCAAGCATATTGGCATTTCGCGTGGAAGCGATTTGAGATTTGGCCGCAGATATAGCGAGATCGCGAAATGCGAAGCTCTGAGGAATTTCAAAATTCACAGGGACCACAAGAGTGGTGACATGGCAGGTGATCTCGGGGCATCGGGTCTTGGGAGTTGAAGGGCCAAGAGATTTGTTTCGCAGGTGGCGAGGTTGCGATCTCATCGGAGTCTTGGCATCTTGGAACTTGGGAGCTGGAGAGTGAGACACTTGAGCTTGCGAGAGGCGAAGTCATGAGGGAGCGAGATCGCGATTTCAGAACCTCGACACATTGTGCATCGGAAGTGGAACTTTTGAGAGTTGGTTGTTGCAAGTGGCGAGACTACGAAAAGGGCAGAAGTCCCGATAGGCAAAAGGAAGGGCATTAATTGTCTGAAGCATCGGATCTCGGGGATCCAAGGAGCAGTACTTGACTATTGAGTTCATGAAGTCGCAAACAACGATCCTCTGAAATTAAGAAGAGAGGGTCGAAGCTGAGAGAACCTCTGGGGTGCAGTTAGAAGAACTGTTGATTTCTTCAGGGCTGAGTGGAAAGAAGGTCCTGTGTGAGGTGACCGTGCATCGAGGGGTGCAGGACTTGCTACCAAGTGGTATCAAAGCAGCGATTTTCTTTTCTTTCTGTAGCAAATAAAGAGACACATCATGCCACCCAGAAGAGAAAGGAAGTCACCAGACCCAGAAGATAGGGAAGTGCGAAGAAGAGGTAGGCCAGCAGGAAATCCAGAAATGGAGCGGCAGATGAGAGATCTTCGAGCAAGACTCGAGGAGATGGAGACAACACAAAGACGTGGAGTTGATGCTAGGGATCTTAGTGATTCCGAGGTTGAAGAAGAAGATGGACATGCAGAAGAGGCCACAACAGAAGATGCATAAACCGAGCGATTGATCAAAGCCATCGCCAGGATGGGTGCGAAGGCGAAAATGGACATTCCAGTCTATGAGGGGAGTCTGGATGCAAAAGAGCTACTAGATTGGATAAGAGCTCTTGACACATACTTCAATTACGAAGATGTGGAAGATCGCTTGGGATGCATAAATCCATTTTAACACCTGAGAAGGAGGTGGAAAGCTCAGTGCAGAGGAGCAGACTATTCAGAATAGCTTGCACCACCAAGGACAGGAAATGCAAGGTCATCGTGGACAGTGGAAGCACTGATAATCTCGTTTCTACTGAAATGGTGGAAAAATTAGAGCTGGAGACAACTAGGCACCTGAGTCCATATAAAGTCTCATGGTTACAAAAAGGACATCAGGTGAGTGTCACTAAATAGTGTTTAGTCGAATTCAAAATAGGGGGATACCATGATCGGATTCTGTGTGATGTTATTCCCATGGATGTATGTCATTTATTGCTGGGTAGACCATGGAAATATGACCGAAATGTGGTTCATGACGGGAGAATGAACACATACACTTTGGAAAAGGATGGGAGGACACACAAATTGCTTCCGATAAAGGATAAGGAAGTGAAACCGGAAGTAAGTAACCCCATAATTCTCATGAGTGGGAAGGAGCTTCTCACAGAGATGGAGAAGAAGGAAGATCCACAATTATTTGTGGTCAGGAAACCGAGAATTGTCCTAACTAGCACAAGAGTGGATGACTTACCAGTTGAGATTCAGGAACTGCTGGGAGAGTTTGTTGATATCATCGTGGACGAATTACCTCGTTCGTTGCCACCGATGAGGAGTGTGAGTCATCACATCGATCTCATACCTGGAGCCAGTTTTCTGAATAAGGCTGCGTATAGATTGACGCCACAGGAGAATGAGGAAGTCAAGAGGTAGGTATAGGAGTTGCTGGATAAAGGACTGGTCAGGGAGAGTCTGAATCCGTGTGCTGTTCCGATAGTACTAAGTCCAAAGAAGGATGGAGGATGGAGAATGTGTACAGACTCCAGAGAAATCAACAAAATTACCATTAGGTACAGATTTCCACTGCCGAGAATGGATGATCTAATGGATTGTCTGAGTGGGGAAAATTTCTTTTCAAAGATTGATCTCAAAAGCGGATATCACTAGATTCGCATGAGAGAGGGTGATGAATGGAAGACAACATTAAAAACAAACGAGGGTTTGTATGAATGGCTGGTCATGCCATTTGGTTTGACAAACGTGCCAGGCACATTCATGAGGCTGATGAATGAAGTCCTGAGGGAATTTATTGGAAAGTTTGTATTCATATATCTGGATGATATATTGATCTACAATAAGACAAAGGCTGAGCATTTGAAACATTTGGGAATTGTGATGAGAAGACTGCAGCAGGAGAAGCTGTTGGTCAACATGAAGAAGTGCTCCTTCCTAAAGACAGAGTTCATTTATTTGGGTTTTGTCATATCAGCAAATGAGTTGAAGATGGACCCTGAGAAGGTGAAAGTGATCAAGAATTGGCCATCACCCAGAAATGTTTTCGAGGTGAGGAGTTTCCATGGACTGGCTAGTTTCTACAGAAAATTCATCAGGAACTTCAGTGGAATTAACACAGTGATGATGGACACAGTGAAGAAGTGGCACAAGTCTTTTCATTGGATAGCAGAGGCTGAGAAAAGCTTCAATCTGTTGAAGCGGAAGATCACAGAGCAACCAATTTTGGTGTTGCCTGATTTTCAAAAGACATTTAAGGTGAAATGTGATGCCAGCGGGTATGCTATAGGAGTGGTCTTAAGTCAGGAGGACATACCAGTTGCATATTTCAGCGAGAAGATGGATGAAGCAAAGATGAAATACTCCACGTACGATAAAGAGTTTTATGCGATCATACAGGCATTAAAGAAGTGGAGGCATTATTTGATCCCAAAGAAATTTGTATTGTACAACGATAATCATGCATTGCAATTTGTGATTCAACAAGATAAGTTGAATCAGAAACATGCAAAATGGATAGAATACATGCAGAATTTCACGTTTGTGATTAAACACATTTCAGGAACTGCTAACAAAGTGGCTGATGCTTTGAGCAGGAAATTTTTGTTGCTGCAGGAGTTCCGAGTCAAGACATTGGGTTTTGAGAATCTGAAGGACATGTACACTGCAGATGTAGACTTCGGGGAAGCTTATGAAGCAACTGAGAATCTCGTTCTCAGGGATCGGAGCCCATGGATAGACTACATGATCCAGGAGGGATTGCTGTTTAGAGGCAATCAATTGTGTATTCCAAATTGCTCCATGAGGGAGAATTTGCTGAAGGAAAAACTTAGCGAAGGTTTGGCAAGACATTTTGGTCACGACAAAACATTCACGAAGTTGAGTGAATCATATTTTTGGCTAGGCATGTGAGCGGATGTCAAACGATTTGTTGACAGATGTCGGATTTGTTAGCATTCTAAGGGCAGAAAGAAGAATGCAGGTTTTTATCAACCATTGCCCATACCGGGGAGGCCATGTGAAGCAATTAGTATGGATTTTGTGTTGGGATTGCCGAAAACGCAGAGAGGGGTTGATTCCATATTTGTGGTGGTGGACAGGTTTTCGAAGATGGCACATTTCATTCCATGCCAGAAGACCAGCGATGTGACACACATCGCAAACCTTTTTTTCAAGGAGATTGTTAGACTTCATGGATTACCGAGAAGCATAGTCTCGGACAAGGATACCAAATTCATAGGTCATTTTTGGAGGACGCTATGGAAGAAGCTAGGGACAAACTTAGCGTTTAGTTCAGCTTACCATCCATAGATAGATGGGTAGACAGAGGTGGTCAATAGAAGTCTTGGAGACTTACTGAGGAGCCTAGTGACAGAGCACCATAGCAGCTGGGACAACATATTGCCGCAGGCAGAATTTGCATACAACGATTCGGTGAATCGGAGTATAGGTAAGAGTCCATTTCAAATTGTGTATGGAACATAGCTGAGGGGAGTTTCTGAGCTTAGGGAGTTAGAACAAACTGCAACTAGCAGCACTAGTGCAGAGGAATTCACTGAAGCGATGCAAGAACTTCACAGTCAGGTGAAGCAGCGACTGATGAAATCAAATTAGGAATATAAGCATAGGGCAGATCATCATCGGAGACAACTTCGGTTCAAAGTTGGTGATCTTGTTCTGGCACACTTGAGGAAAGAAAGGTTCCCAAGGGGGACATATAACAAGTTAAAGATGAAGAAAATTGGACCATGTAGAGTCCTGAAGAAATTCAGAGAGAATGCATATGAAATTGAGTTGCCGGATGGCATCAGAATATCTTCGATATTCAACATAGCATATTTATACCCATACAAAGCTGGGGAAATAGAGAGTAGAATTGAGGAACCAGTAATCCAGTGGCAGAAGAAACTACCAGTTGCAGAGAAGCCGCAGATGGAGTGCATACTAGACAAGCGAGTGGGGAAGAAGACCAGGCGAAAGAAGTACTTCGAGTACCTGGTGAAGTGGAAGAATCACCCAATGGAGGATGCCAGCTGGGAAAATGAGGCAGTGATACAGAGGCATGGACAGACTGTGCAGGAGCTCATGGACAGGAGCCCATGAAAATTTTCAACCGAGGGAGTATGATGCAGGAGAATCGCCCACGTCAAGCGGGCCAGCGCGAAGTAGGAGACAACTGGACAAGCCAGCGTGATTTCTTTTTGGATTTCACCTTGATATTGTTGCACAAACATTAATGTGTTGATTTGATGAAGTGCACTTGTACATTGAAATGGACCTTGAGCGGATAGCTCACATCCTTAGGTAGATGAGGCATTTAATAGATTTAATGTAAGTAGATAGAACATTTATTTCTAGATTTGATAGCTTTAGATCTCGAGAGGGAAACGGGATATAGACACCCTCCTTTGTACATTGTAACATTATAAAGAAATATTGTTGAAGAGAGAGCAGCAGAGAAGTGTAAGAAGAACCTCCATGTACAGATATTGAATTAATAGAGAAAGCTTTGATTCAATTCCATGGTTGTGTTATTCCTTGTGTATTGTTGATATTATGCTTCTTGTCATGCATTTTCTTTTATATGCTGTGTATGTGATTTCATGATTGAAGTGAAGTCTGTAATAATGAGGAGTTAGTTTCAATTGTTTCTCTAGCTTGAACTAGAGAATTCCTACAAGGAGTGCAGTTGAATTTGTCCGCAAGGAGTGCGTGACTGTAGGGTTCAAGTAGAGATAACTTTTGTTCTAAGTTCTCAGAAGTGTAAGTTGGACACTGGAGCCATGCAAGGCGTGCGCAGGCTAGACGAAGTCTCATAGTTGCAATTCTGAGCCAAGGGACCGAAAGATTTCTGCTGCAGGAGTGTGCAGGATCGAAGACTTCAATACTTAGCGTGTTGGAGAGTTGTCGCAAGGAGTGCATGCAAGAACTTCTTCCTGAGGGAAGTGAAGTCGCAAAAGCTCAGGAGGGATAGGCCATCAAAGTTATTAAAAGGCACCGGAGAAGTTACCGCAAGCAAGTTGAAAAGAAGCGAGCAAGTTGGCGTACAAGTCTCGTGGAGAGACACTTCTTGTTCGAAAATTGTGCAAGGAGGAAAGTGGACGTGAAGTCTACAGTGCAGGGACGGGAAGGGTTCAAAGCTCGGGAGAGCTGGAACGTCGATCAGAATCACAAGGAGTGTGATTCTATTCGTGGACCAAGCATATCGACATTTCTTGTGGAAGCGATTTGAGATTTGGCCGCAGATATAACGAGATCGCGACATGCAAAGCTATGAGGAATTTCAAAATTCGCAGGGACCACAAGAGTGGTGATGTGGCAGGTGATCTCGGGGCATCGGGTCTCGGGAGTTGAAGGGCCAAGAGATTTGTTTCACAGGTGGTGAGGCCGCGAAAAGACGAGATAGCGAGCTCATCGGAGTCTCGGCGTCTCGGAACTCGGGAGACGGAGAGCAAGACACTTGAGCTTGCGAGAGGTGAAGTCGCGAGGGAGCAAGATCGCAATTTTGGAACCTCGGCACATCGCGCATTGAAAGTGGAACTTTTGAGAGTTGGTTGTTGCGAGTGGCGAGACTGTGACAAGGGAAGAAGTCTCGATAGGCAAAAGGAAGGGCATTAATTGTCCGAAGCATCGGATCTCGGGGATCCAAGGAGCAGTGCTTGACTATTGAGATCGCAAAGTTGTGAACACCGATCCTACAAAATTAAGAAGAGAGGGTCGAAGCTAAGAGAACCTGTGGGGTGCAGAATTCCTGATTGGGAATTAGAAGAACCGTTGAGTTCTTCAGGGCTGAGTGGAAAGAAGGTCCTGTGTGATGTGACCATGCATCAAGGGGTGCAAGACTCGCTACCACCCCATCTCTCTATCACCACAAGTGTTTCCTAATATGTTGAAGCTCTCTAAGACAACACTTACCTTCAAAGGTGAGGATTGCATGGATTTCCTGAAAAGGCATGAAAATGACCTTGACTTCTTACCTGAGTTCTTGGAGAATCCTGTGGCTATCCCAGAAGACATTACTAGGATTCATGTCGACTTGTTTAAAAACCCCTTTCAAAAAATTTCTTGGTTGTTTACGAGGATGACAGGCCAATAAAACATAGCCACCATTTCCTGAATGATTCTTTATATTTTATATTTTACAGTTAAAGAGAAAGTTATTTTTTATTGGGGAAAACTAATTTCCATTGAAATCTTCTCCCAATTGTCACAATACAAAAAAGACAAGAAATTCTTCATGGCTTCTTATTTGGTGTTTGTGATAACATATTGTTGTAAATTTCCAAAATTGTCTATTTGTAAGAGGGTGAATTGTGAACTTGATCCAGTTACCTTCTAGTACCAACCATTGTGGGGACACAAGGATTCTTTTCATTTTTATAAAGTTTACAATGATTTCATTTCAATTTTTAGACTATTGTTTGGTAAAGATATCCCCAGAATATCCGACCAAGAAAATAAATTCTTCGATAAAAAGGGGATGTTAGAGAAGATGGAAAATTATAATGTTATCAGGATTTTTGGTTCCAAGGAAAATCTCTCTTTTCTTCCATACCATGTATCTGATAAAATGTTTATTACGAAAGTAGCAAGGCAGTATAATTTTTGGCTGCACTTTTTCCATGAGAAATGGAAAAAGCAATTCATACCCTTGCCTTGGAAAATTAAAGACTTTATATTCAGGAATATAAACAAAATCGATGAGTTTGCGAACCACTTCCATAATGTGAATCTGAAATATGATGAAAAGATAAAGGGGTTTGATCCTAATGGAAATTTCGTGGAACATATGCTGGTAGTAGGATTCAACAATTCATTTATTCATATTATTATGAGTGAAGAAGAAGATAGTAACTTAGGCGCTCCTGCTCACAATGTTGGTGACTTGGAAACAATACTTAGTACTAATGAGTTCTACAAGAAGAAAGGAAAGGGTCCCAATGAGAAGAGCGCCCAGTCCCCAACTGTTACTCCTAAAACTAACACATCTCAGAGAAATTCTCCAATGACCCACCCAACTAGAAAAGTTAGCAAAATTAGTTCAAGTGGCAGAGGAGAAAAAATCCCCCTTCAGGAAAAATTGAGAACTTGCACAAGATTCCTCTAAGAAAACAGGAAAAATGTTGTGCAAGAGGAAGAACACCACCACATGGAAAGTGACATCAACAACTTCTCCCTTGAATACATGGAGCTCAAGGTGGATACTGAGAAAATGTTTCCCACAATGGATCGGGTAGGGAAAACGGCCCATTAGAATTCATCATTGGAAATAATTGACAATGAGACCTTCGATGAAGAAGAGTCATTTTCTTTTCAAAGTGTTGTCTTTGATAGGGAAACCAAGAAATTGATTATTGTAAAAGGTTATATGAAGAATAATAAAGGAAAATATCGTTCATAGGTTGACCTAAGAGATATGCAGCCTTCCCAGATTTCTAAAATTCACAGAGAAACTGGGGATGCTCTAGATGACTCCAATGGTGGTCTTGAGGCGAAAAACAAGAAGTTGAAAGAAAGGATCAAGGAACTAGAATATTCCTTAATGCCTCTTCCACTTCTTTCTATTCCTTTGACAATAGTCATACCCACCACACCCGTTTCTAAATTGAAAGGATCTTCAAGCGTACTTACATCATCCATAGTTATGTACAAAGAAACATTAAGAAAAGAATGGCATTGATCACAGAGGCATGGGAAATTTCAATAAACATTGTTTCTTTTGGATCAAGGGCTCATGCCTTCCATGAGTATTTGCAAGCCGAACTTAAGAATGAAGAAAGTTTTTACCTTGATTTTGTACTACCCTTTGGAAAAAAAGTTTCCAACATGACATAACTAAGGAGAAGAGAGGTGGATTTGTCCTCCCCAAGTCGGATAAAACAGTTGAACATGTGTTGGAAACAAAATATAAAAAAAAATGAATAAAATTGTTCAAGCGTGCAACCAAGCTATATCAATGAGGGAAGAACTATTCAAGAGGCTCACATAGATAGACTTAGCTAGAAATACTAATGAAGTACAAGACCCCAAACTAATTCTCAACTCAATGTTCCTAAAAAAGAAACAATTTGACAAACAAGTTGATATTTTTAAGGGTTTTTAGTTGAACAGTTATATGGTATACTTGAATATGATGAGAATGACATAGACAATTGGCTAGTGGACTACTCCGTGAAAAATCAGGGCATCGAGGAAGCATTGCATGGTATTTCCCTTGATTTGAGAGACTTGGAGAGTGAGTTGTTCAACATCAAAATCCAACATGAGATAAACGTGACACCAATGAAGAATTATATTCAACAATGGTTCAATAAAGGAATCGACAAATTGACTAACGAGGGGCAAGAAATAGTTGAGACGGTTCTTGTAACCATTAATGAAGACAATAAAAGGACACCAACAAGCAAGTAAAGACATGAGAGATCATCATAGTAAGTTTATGTTGATCACATCTTTCTTTCTTTATCAGTTCCTTCATCCAGTTACTTTGCTTCTTTGACTAGAAAGGTTTAATCGAAGTCTGATAACTTCTCTTTTTCTTCTTTCCATGTTTTTTTGTTCTTTTACCATTCATCATCCTTCTTCTACAAGATTAATGCTTGTGTATATTTGCTTTATGGTCTGCAGGAGCCCCAATCCAAGTATTTAAGACAAATGCATTTTAAATTTATAAGAATATGTAACAGACTATATATTTTTTAGAAATTTCAAGAGAGCTATTTTGGGATCAATTTCGACTGTGCTTTGTAACTATGAGTTTTGAGTATAAGGTATTTGAGATTTATCTATAATTATCTTTATTTTGAGCTTCCCATGTGTCCACTTTGTTAAAATTCTCTCATGCATGCAGATCATCTTCTTTTTTTATTTTTACGTGATAAAAAATCCTTGGTTTAAACTATTATGGATGTGAGGAAATTTTGCTTATTTGTTTTAAATGTGTGAATGTTAGTGGTTCCTGGTGCTTTCTCAGGAATTTTCTTTAAAAAGAAAAGTAAACATTTTTCTTTTATATTTATTGCAATATTTATATTTATTTGATTACCACAATGGAATTCTACAAAGTGCCATATTCTGAATATATAGAATCCAAAGAAAATATTAAATTAAAGAGGAGTAACACCTCTATAAAAACATGAGGGATTTATATCCTTTTGAGGTTATCATTTCAGTCCTAATAGATTCAAGCGTCAACATTTTTGGTGACCATATTGGGGGATGAACTGAAATTTGGAACCTGGTCTAGCATTTTTTTTAAATATATGAATTTTCCCCAGGCTAATCAGCCCCACTTGAAAATTGGATTGAACAATCAGCGAAGCATCGTACATCATCTATACAATCTGGTAATAACAACAGTTGAGACTCAAGAAGAGTTAGAAAGGTCCTGGAAGATCTTAGTCCAAGAAGAAGAAAGAGAAATCCTCCAGAGACAGAGGAGAGATGAGTCACAAGACTGAAGAAACCAAAGGCTAGATAGAGAAACACAAGGACAAGGTCGGGATTGAAGATGGATGAATACAAGAGAACCATTACCAAAAGTAAAAGAAAGGAACTCTTTATTCTAAGAAGTGAAAATCATATTCCTGGAATCTCTCAGGATATGGTAGAAAGAAATGAACAGCCGTGAGAAGAGTCGCATGAGGAGAGACAAGGAGGTGGAAGAGATACTGCAAGAAATCAAGAAAACCTAAGGTTTGAAAATAGAAGAAGAATAAGAGATTCCCCTTTGAATCTTCTAGGTGAGAAACATGATCTCCCTATTCTCCCTAAGGGTACCCTGAAGGAATTTTTTGGAGACAAAGCAATCGATGCAAAGAGGCACCTTCACTTATTTCTTAATGATTGTGATTTTCACCGTGTTGAGTATGACGATGTCATGGTAAGGTTATTTCTACAAACCTTTTCAGGAAGAGCGTATGAATGGTATACGAAATTAACCAGTAGATAAATTCCCTCATTTAATCACCTCAAAGCCATGTTTCTGACTATGTTCTCCCCTCCAATTTCTTATCATACCCTTCTCACTAACTTCACCCAGATTGGTTTGAGGAAGAATAAAAGAATATGAGAATTTAATCTCAGTTTCAATAAAACCTTGTGTAAGATTTCAAAAGATAAAAGACCAAATGACCTAGTCATACTTGGTTATTATAAGAATGCAATGCCCATGAATGTGAAATATGCTATCAAAACATTCTGAATGGATACCTCGGAGGAGGCAATGATTAAAGCCACCGATATGGAAGAAATTATGATTGAAACAAGTGTCGACCCCAACATTGTACTGGGAAAAGTACAAAGGAAGTTGGGAGGATTAAGTATTGATAATCAAGGATCCTCTAGTTCAATAAAGAGAAAATAATTCAAGCCACGACAAACTGAAAACCAAAAAAATGGAGGAGGATTTTTCAAGGGAATCATACCAGATGTAAAGGTAGACCATGTGGTGACACAAGAAACTAAGAAAAGAATTGAAATTGCACAAATGAATAGAACTGTCAAGAAAATGCAGAATGAGATAACCATACTAAGAAGGGGAGATAATTATGTGGAAAATCGGAGAATGTCGGTCCCAGAGAAAAGAATGATCCCTCCCCAAGAAAAAATAGCGAGGTTTGAAAACATGGATAATATGCAAAGACCAAGGATTCCCAGGAAGCCTACTCCCAATGGAGATGTTATGGATGATGTCTATGATGAGAAAACAGTTGTGCAAGAGAACTATTATTCACCTGATGAAAGTTTCGAAACTGTGCAGAGGGACAAATGTGAGATGTCCATGTATATATTTGAAGAAGGAAACAACGACCCTAAATCGCAAGAAAATGTTGCCCAAACAAGAGGATTTGTGAATAGATCCAAGAATAAGAATGACTCTGAAAAATAAGGCCAAAAAGACAAAGAGAAAATGAATGAGAAAAGAGCAGGTGAGAAAACAATGGATAACGTTGGAAATAAGAAGCAACACTTGATGTCAAACTCCAGTCAGATGACATACAATGTTGTAGAGGACTTAAGAAAATTAAGGATAACTCTTCCTTTTGTTAGAAAAATAGGACCGCGGAGCAATAAAATAAAAAAAATGCAGAAACAAAACACAAAAGACACACAATACAAGAGAGACACAGATTTACGTGGTTCACCCAGTGTGGGTTACGTGCACCAGAGAAATTGCCAGGTCCTTCCTTTATTATTATCCAACAAATGAAGGGATACAACCTACAGCAAAACCCGTTGTAACTTCCTCTTCTTTCTCTCACAGTCTCCTCTCTCAGAATACAATATTCACCACACTCCATAGCCATAATACATTTCCCTCATAAAAGAGGGTTTCCTTCTAGGGAAAAAAACCCTAACATAATCTCTACCGTTAGATCTGCGACCTTATAATGAACGGTCCAGATTTACAATGAAATTACAATATAATTTTACAAGGCAATTTTTGCTTCAGGGGCTTCGCCCCCGAACCCCCATTGGGGGCCCGCTTGCCCCCAGACCCCCCAGCCAAGGGGATAGGCCCCCCGGACCCCGCAGAGGGGGTACCCCCCCTCTGCACTCCCCCACGTGGAAGACTGTACATACTTCTGGGGTGTAAATACTTCATGGGCTATAAACATGGCTGAAAGCAAGGACCTCTGAATCAGGAAGATAATCAGGCTCCACAACCAACAATCTCCCACTTGGAGACTGATCTCAACAACTCCACCACTGCTGTATATGCTGGACTCTGAATCTTCTTGGACCTGGAAAATTTCTCATCTTCATATTCATTCTTGAAGACCAACTGAAACTGAGCAAGAACTCAGTTTCTCCTTGGTTACTCCCTTTGTTAACATGTCTGCAGGATTCTGGCTAGTGTGTATCTTTTCCAGCTTC
>ML787407.1:1700030-1711184 GCA_009831015.1 Picea engelmannii | reverse complement strand
CCTTCTAGGGCAAAAAACCCTAACATAATCTCTACCGTTAGATCTGCGACCTTATAATGAACGGTCCAGATTTACAATGAAATTACAATATACTTTTACAAGGCAATTTTTTCTTCGGGGGCTTCACCCCCGAACCCCTGCTTTCCCCCAGACCCCCCAGCCGAGGGGATAGGCCCCTTGGACCCCGCAGAGGGGGTACTCCCCCTCTGCACTCCCCCGCGTGGAACAATGTACATACTTCTGGGGTGTAAATACTTCATGGGGTATAAACATGGCTGAAAGCAAGGACCTCTGAATCAGAAAGATAATCAGGCTCCACAACCAACACCTTTTGCGGAAGTGTTGAAGATTCCCCAACAAAGGAAAAAATCTTAAGATTGTTGGATGATCCATATGAAAAAGTAGAAGTTGTTATTACCAGTCCAAAACAAATCCAAATTCAGTCAACTGTCAAGCTAAGAGGTAAAATTCCTCCCTTTTACATTTCAATTGAAAATCATGATGTTGCACTTCATAATTGTTTAGTTGACACTGGTGCGGCCAATAATATCATGCCATTGGTGGTCATGGAGGAATTGGACATGAGTTGTACAAATATTACGAGACTGATGAAAGTATATATGCAATTGATTCTAGAAAAGTTCCATCTTATGGAGAAATCAAGGACTTTTATGCTTGGATCACGACGACCCCCCATATTATTACTGTTTTCAATATTATTGTGGTAGACCTTCCTCCGACATATGGAGTTTTGTTGGGAAGAGATTGGTCATCCATGATTGGGGGATATATAATGAACGATGGAAGTTGCATGATTCTTCTAGGCAAAGAAGGAGCAATGATTAAGGTGCCTCAAGAACCCAGGAAACCCTTCAATTCAAAAATAAAGATAATGAGTTAATGGAAGATTATATAGACGTTGAGATTGGAAATTATGCCATCCTAGACATGAAACATAGTGAAATCCTAGAGAAAATTCAAGACACAAAGAATAAAGAGTATTTGTTTGAAGGTTATTGTAGGATTTCATTCGATGGATCTTGTTCAAGCTCTGGGAGTGGATTTGCTATTGTCCTTATAATTCTAGAAAAGATTATGCATCCACATGGTATCAGACTTGAATTTGCATGTACTAATAATGAGGTAGAATATGAAGCTTTGATTCAGGGGATGATTCTTGCACAAGAAATGAATATATAACATCTAATTGTGACTGACGAATCCGAGTTAGTGATTAATCAGGTCACCCAGAAGTATAAAATAAAGAAGGAAAGACTCAAGTTATATTTCAAAAGAGTTAATGAATTGATGGATTTTTTTAGTTATTTCAATATTTCCTTCATTCCAAGGGACAAGAATCATAAGTTAGATTCATTGGCCTTAGAAACCTCATTGTCAAACCCATATGATATACAAAGAAAAACATCTTTTCAAGTAGAAGAGAATTTTGACCTTCTGTACCCAATAACATGGAATATTTGCAAGTGTTTCAGAATGATGAACAGTTGGAAATGTTTTTGTTGAATGATAATGATGATGAAGACAATAACATGTTTTTTTCCCCTAAAGATTCTATACAATCTGAGTCTCTTTTTACGGAATATGATCATGCTAAGAAACTCCTGGAAGAAATTTCACTTCGAAAGGTGAAAGAAACAAGGAAAGTCAATATTGGAAATGATAGTTCCCCAAAATATGTCAATCTGGGAATTGATTGTACCATTGAAGAAGTTGATCAATATGTGGCATTATTTAAAGAATATCTTGATGTGTTCACATGGACCTATGATGATTTGAAATCTTATGATAAAATGATATTCCAACACATCATTCCTTTGAGAGAAGAAGACAAGCATGTCAAGAAAAAAATAAGGACGATGAACCCCAAATTGAGACCTCTGGTAAAGATTGAATTGGAGAAGTTAAAGAAGGCCGGAATAATATATCCCATTAGACATTCTAACTGGCTTTCAAACCATGTGATAGTAAGAAATAAGACTGGGGAAATACAGATGCGTGTGGATTTCAGGGATCATAACAAAGAAAGCATAAAGGATAACTATCATTTTTCTAACATGGATTTTCTTCTCTAGAAAGTCATGGGATGAGCCTGCATGTCCATGCTGGATGGTTTTTATGGATATAATCAAGTCCTGGTTGCTGAAGAACATAGACAAAATACAACATTCATAACACCTTGGGAGACATATGCATATGCTAAAATTCCCTTTGGTTTGAAGAATACTGGATCCACATTCCAGAGGTCCATGGATCATGCATTTAGTGGGTTGATAGGAAAATTCATGGAAAACTATCAAGATGACTTGACAGTGCATTCAGAAAAAAGGGGTGATCATATCCATCACTTGAGAATATTTTTTGATAGATGCAGATTATATGGTGTCTCTTTAAATACAAAGAAATGTTTATTCGTTGCAACTCAAGGAAAATTATTGGGTCATATTGTGTGCAAGGAAGGGATTTATATATATCCATAAAGAGTTAAAGTAATAAATGAACTCAACCCTTCATCATCTAATAAAGGAGTTCAATATTTTTTTGGCAAGATCAATTTTGTGCAAAGATTTGTTCCTGACTATGCAAGTATTGTGAAGCCAATCAATTTATTGTTGAAAAATGAGCAGAGGTTTGAATGGACAACAAATATCCAATAAGATTTCAATAATATCAAAAGAGAAATCACCACAACTCCAATCCTCATTAGTCCATATTTTCAAAGGAATTTCATCATCTATTCATTCGCTACCGAAACAATTGTTGCATCTGTTCTTACTTAGAGGAATACCAAAGGTGAAGAACTCCCAATCAGTTTCATGAGAAAAACCCTTCATGATTATGAATTGAGGTATTCAAAAATGGAAAAGCAAGCCTTGGATTTTGTAAAAGCAGTGGCACACTTTCGGACGTACATACAAAATTATTATGTCATTGCTTATGTTCCATCATTACCAGTGAAATTGCTTTTGAATCAACAATTGAGAGAAGGAAAATGGGCTAACTGGATGGAAAAGATCCAAGAATATGATATTGAAATTAAACATTTAAATTCTTTCAAAGGACAAGGTTTGTAATCTCATCGTAAATAGTGATTATGTGGATGGAATGATTTCAATTTCAGTAGGAGAACCATTAGATGATTTAGAATGGTACAAATACATTGTATTCTACTTAAGGTTCAAGCAATTTCCTATCACCATGAATCCTAAAGAGAGAAGAACATTGAAGATGAAGGCAAATCAATATGTGTTAATTGTTGATATATTGTTCAGAAGGAACTATGATGGTATATTACTGATATGTGTTAATGAAAACAAGGCCCAAGAACTAATGAGAGAATTCCACGAAGGAATATGTGGTGGAAATTTTGCACCTACTGCAACTGCCCATAAGATAATAAGAGTTGGATTTTGTTGGCCATCTATTTTTAGGGACTCATATGCTACAATAAGAAAGTGTGTATCATGCCATCATTTTTCAAGGAAAATGAAGAGATATGTGATGTTGCTACAACCCATAATTGTAGAACAACCATTCTCTCAATGGGGACTTGATGTCAGCAAACCAATAAATCCAAATTCAAGCAAGGGACACGTGTATATTATGACCGCTACAGATTATTTTACAAAGTGTCCAGAGGTAGTGGAATTAAAAAGGGTTGATTCTGAAGAGTTAATTAAGTTCCTCAAAGATAATATTATGTCAAGATTCGGTGTCCCAGATAAATTTATCACTAATAATGGTTTGATTTTCATTGGTTCGAAGTTTACAGAATTCTGTGGAGAATATGTAATTATTATGGGGAAATCATCAAACTATTATCCGTAAGGGAATGGTCTTGTAGAATATACAAATAAGACACTCATTCAAATATTGAAGAAAACTATTGAAAAGAATCAAAGTAATTGGCATTTGAAATTAACAGATGCATTATGGGAAAGCATAATGACTCCAAAGGACAACACAGGGATGTCCTCGTATACATCAGTTCATGGGAAAGAATTGAAAATGCCAATTATCCTTGAACTCAATGCCTTGAATTTCATGGTTAATACGGAAGATACATAAGACATTTCACCTATCCAAAGGAGGATCAACCATTTGTTGAAATTTGCAGAAGAACGAAGAAAAGTGTTGAATCGAAATTCTCAGAGACAACAAAGTATCAAGAGATATCTTGATCAGAGTGCAACTGTAAAGAATTTTTAGAAGGGAGAACTGGTGTTACTCTAGAACAAGGACAAGGAGAAACCTTCGATGCATACAAAGTTCGAATCACTCTATATTGGACCATACATTGTTGAAAAGATCCTGGATTTTAATTCCTATATGCTCCAAGACATGAAGGGTAAAATATTAATGTTTCCTATCAATGGGAAAAATTTGAAAGGTTTCTTCACCTAAAACTTTCTCATTCTCCTTGTACATAAATTTATTTTTTCATTTTGTATATTCTTACCTTTGAATCCATAGCCCAATGGATGGAAGCACCTGGTCATAAAGATCCTGGATTCCTGAAAACCCACAGGGGGTTATCATCCCACAGTTGGATCCAGTTGTTGAGATCAGTTATCGCTTCCAAATTTTCCCTCCCCTTTTCTGTTTTCCCAACTTCTCTTTCCCATTTCTTTCCCCTATTATATACCTACCCTTATTCCCCCTTTCTTTTCTCCCTTCTCTTTTCCCTTTCTAGTTACTATACTCAGTCATTTTTCAAAAACAATGGGTTCGCAGGTTGGTGGACTCGTGAATATTCACCTACATCCATACTCCCATATCATGAGTTTGACTGACCACCATATTATTATGTACTTAGCCATTTTTTCAATTGCTAGTTCATGGGTTCAAGATTTCATATTCCAAGTTCCATGATATCCATTTTGAACCCAAAGATCTGTGATCTACATTATGACCGTCAAACTTGTCATGGGTACCAAGCTCCTAAGTATCTTTGTTCTCCTGTATTGATTCTAACCGACCACAGTGAAACACTTAGCCTATTTTATATCATTCAAAACTGCAGGTTGGCGGGTTCACAAAAGTTCCCAAATTCAAATTTCTCTTGTCTGTCCCCACCATCTTCATGATTTTCCAAATACACCTTTAAGTATGGTTTAATGCTAATAACTCATCATGCAAGTTCTGTAAATATAGTCATTAATAAGTGAAGGGCTTGAGGAGATTTATCATTAAATTTGCATTAAAGAACAATTTGTCGAAGATTCTATTATTGTTATCTCTCTCAAGTGCTCATTTCAAATATTATCTGGTTAAAAGAACATTATCATAAACTTATGTAAGAAACAATTTGACAATAGTTTTGCAGTGATACTTTGAATATTTTTGGGTGTGAAGACTAGAACTTTCAGTGGTCCAGAGCGTATTCTTACTATTCATCCTCTTCTACTAAAAAGGAAGTAATCTGGACATCCGGGATTTCTCGTGCAGGGTGCGTCCCTGAGATTTTTGACTACAAGGAACCGGTTGCATGGTGCGTTGATAAATACATACCGAGTCAACGAATCATGCAACTCTAGGACCATTCCCCCATCTCTCTTTCACCACAACTGTTTCATAAGATGTTGAATCTCTTTGAGCCAACACTTACCTTCAAAGGAGAGGATTGCAGGGATTTCCTGAAAAGGCATGACAATGGTATGGACCTCTTTCCTAAGTTCTTGGAGAATCCTGTGGCTATCCCATAAGACATTACCAGGATTCAGGTTGACTCATTTAAAAACCCCTTTTAGGAAATTTCTTGGTTGTTTACCAGGCTGAAAATCCAAGAAAGCACTGCCACCATTTCCCGAAAGATTCTTTATATTTTGTATTTTAAAGTTAAAGAGAAAGCTATTTTCGATTGGGGAAAACTGATTTGAAATTTTCTCCCAATTTTCACAGTACAAAAAAGACAAGAAATTCTTCATGGATTCTTATTTGGTGTTTGCGATAGAATATTGTTGTCAATTTCCAAAATTGTCTATCTGTAAGAGGGTAAACTATGAACTTGATCCATTTACCATCTGGTACAAATCATTGTGGAGATGCAAGGCTTCTTTGCATTTTTATGAAGTTTACAATGATTTCGTTTTAGTTTTCAAAGGACTATTGTTTGGTAAAGATATCCCTAGAATATCTGACTAGGAAAATAAATTCTTGGATAAAAATGGGACGTTAGAGAAGATGGAAAATCATAATGTTATCAAGATTTTTCAGTTCCAAGGAAAATATCTCTTTTCTTCCATACCATGTATTTGATAAAGTGTTTATTATGGAAGTAGCAAGGAAATATAATTTATGGCTGCACTTTTTCCATGAGAAATGGAAAAAGTAATGCATACCCTTGACTTGGAAAATTGGAGACTTTATATTCAGGAATATAAACCAAATCGATGAGTTTGTGAACCACTTCCACAATGTGAATCTGAAATATGTTGAAAATATAAAGGGGTTTGACCCTAACAAAATTTTCATGGAACATATGTTGTAAATAGGATTCAACAATTCATTTATTCATATTGTTCTGGGTGAAGAAGAAGATAATAACTTAGGTGCTCGTACTCACAATGATGGTGACTTGGAAACAATACTTAGTACTAATGAGTTCTACAAGCATAAAGGAAAGGGTCCCAACGAGAAGAGCACCCGGTCCCCAACTGTTACTCCTAAAAATACCACATCTCAGAGAAATGCTCCAATGGCCCACCCAAATAAAAACGTTAACAATAGTAGTTCAGGCGTCGGAGGAGAAAAGAATCCCCCTCAAGGAAAAATTGAGAGATCGCACAATCTCCCTCTGAGAAAATAGAGGGAAAATGTTGTGCAAAATAAAGAATACCACCCACATAGAAAGTGACATCAACATCTTCTCTCTTGAATACATGGAGCTCGAGGCAGATATCGAGAAAATGTTTCCCACAATGGATCGACTAGGGAACACATCCCATCGAAATTCATCATTGGATTGAGAATGAGACCTTCAATGAAGACGTGTCATTTCTTTTTCAAAGCGTTGTCTTTGACAGGGAATCCAAGAAATTGATTATTGAAAAAGGTGATATGAAGAATAAGAAAGGAAAATCGCATTCAAAGGTTGACCTAAGAGATATGCAACCTTCCCATATTTCTAAAATTCACAGAGCAACCGGGGATGCTCTGGATGACTCCATTGGTGGTATTGAAGCGGAAAACATGAAGTTGAAAAAATGGATCAAGGAACTGGAAGACGCCTTAATGCCTCTTCCACTTCTTGTCAGTCCTTTGAAAATAGTCAGACTCACCACACCCGCTTCTAAATTGAAAGTATGTTCAAGCCTACTTACATCATCTAGAATCTATGTAGAAAGAAACATTAAGAAAATAATGGCATTGATCACAGAGGCATGAGAAATTTCAAAAATCATTGTTTCTTTTGGATCGATGGGGCATTCCTTCTATCAGTATATGCAATCCAACTTGAAGAATGAAGAAGGTTTTTACCTTGATGTTGTACTACCCTTTGGAAAAAAGTTTCCAATATGAGAGAAATAAGGAGAAGAGAGGAGGATATATCCTCCCCAAGTCAAATAAAACAATTGAATGCGTGCTGGAAAGAAAAGATAAAAAAAATTTGAATAATATTGTTCAAGCATGCAACCAAGCTATACCAAAGAGGGAAGAACTATTCAAGAGGCTCATGTGGATAAACTTAGCCGAAAATACTAATGAAGTACAAGACCCCAAACTAATTCTCAACTCAATGTTCCTAACAAAGCAACAATTTGACGAACAAGTTGAGATTTTTAAAGGGTTGTCAGTTGAAAAGTTCTATGGTATACTTGAATATGATGAGGACGACATAAACAATTGGCTAGTGGACTACTCCTTGAAAAATATAGACATCGAGGAAGCATTACATGGTATTTCCCTTGATTTGAGATACTTGGAGGGTGAGCTATTCAATATCAAAATCCATCATAAGATAAATGTGGCACCAATGAAGAATTATATTGAAGAATGCTTCAAGAAAGAAATAGACAAATTGACCAATGAGGGGAAAGAAAGAGTTGAGACAGTTCTTGTAACCATTAATGAAGACAATAAAAGGACACCAACAAGAAAGTAAAGACACAAGAGACCATCATAGTAAGTTTATGCTAATCACATCTTTCTTTCTATATCAGGTCCTTCATCCAGTTACTCCTCTTCTTTGACTAGAAAGGTTTAACCGAAGTCTGATAACTTCTCTTTTTCTTCTTTCCAGGTCTCGTTGTTCTTTTACCGCCCATCATCCTCCTTCTACAAGATTAATTCTTTTGTATATTTTCTTTATGGTCTGCGGGAGCCCCAAAGCAATTCTTTAAGATACACACATTTTAAATTTCAAAGAATATGTAACAGACTATATATTTTTTAGAAATTTCAAGAGAGCTATTTTGGGACTAGTTTCGACTGTGCTTTGTAACTATGAATTTTGAGTATAAAGTATTTGAGATTGATCTATCACTATATTTTTTTTTAGCTTCCCATGTGTCCACTATGTTAAAGTTATCTTATGCATGCATTTCATCATTTTTTTTTATGTGATCATAAATCTTTAGTTTAAACTATGATGGATGTGAGGAAATTATTCTTATTTGTTTTAAATGTGTGAATGTGCATGGTTCCTGGTCCTTTCTCGGGAAATTTCTTTAAAAAGAAAACAAAATATTTTCCTTTTATCTTTCTTGCAATCTTTATATTTTTTTATTACCACGATGGACTTCTACAAAGTCCCATATTCTGAATATCTAGTCCAAAGAAAATCTTAAAGTAAAGAGGAGTACCACCTCTATAAAAACATAGGGCGGTTTATATCCTCGTGAGGTTTTCATTTTGGTCCTAATCGATTTAAGTGTCAACAATGTTGTAGGCCTTGGAAGCATCACTATAACCAATAAGTAACCCCTCCATCGTTGTAGGTTCCATATTTGTCCTCTTCTCTTAAGGGACATGACAGTAACAATCACTTTCCAAGATGAGAATATGACTCACATCTAGCTTAGTACCTGAAAATGTGTCCTTAGGTGTCTGCTTCCCCAAAACTGTGTGGGGACTCCTATTTTGCAAATATACTGCAACACTTCTCGCCTCTACCCATAAGAAAAATGGCAGTCCCTGATCATGAATCATAGCTCATGTTGCTCCAACCATAGTCCTGTTATTTCTCTCATCCACTCCATTCTATTGAGGATTGTAATGAACTATGAATTCCTTCTTGATCCCCACTACCGTGAAATAATCCTCGAACTCCTTGGAATTGTACTCTCCCTCATTATCTAATCTTAAGGCCCGAATCTTCCTCCCAGTCTGTTTTTCTACCAGAGCTCTAAACTCCTAAAACCTCCCAAATACCTCATCCTTGGTCTTTAGAAAGTAAATCCAAGTCTTCTTGGAGTATTAATCAATCAACAAGAAAAATTACCTGGAACCCCTCATTGAATACACACTCATCGACCCATATACGTCATAGTGTACCAGATCCAATAATCCATTGGACCTGTGCTTGCTATATGGAAAAGGTTTCCATGCATACTTTCCCAATGCACAACCCTTGCAAGGGTCATGTCTCTTAGCTATAATCTTAGGCAATCTAGTTACTACTGCCCTCAAATGTCCCAAAGCACCAAAATGAATATGTGTCATCCTCCTGTGCCACAACTCACCTATATCTGTGGTGAAACTCATTAATGCTCTCCTAGGCTAAACTTGTAAGTTGTAGAACTTCTCCTCTCAAACCCAAATCATCCTATCCATCCTCTCACCTGAACCACCTGGTTTGATGAAAACCTTTACTTTACGGAAAGTGACCTCATATCCCTTATCCTCAAGAGTAGAGACTGAGATGAGGTTCTTGGTCAACCCTGGAACATGTAACACATCACTAAAACTTAGTGGTTTCCTCGACTCCCTCTGAAATGATACTGTTCCAAGTCCTTGTGCCTTGTACCACCTATCATCCCCTAACTCAATGACTATATTTACACCTCCCTCCTGTAGCCTAGTAAACCACTCTTTGAGCCCTGTCATATTACAAGATGCACCATTGTCTACAAACCACATGTTTGAAACAACTGTAGTAAAATACAAGCTATGAAACAAAAATCCTCCTCAAATAACTTGGAAAACTCATCCACTGTTGTTGAAGTTGCCATCTATGGCTTCTTCTTCTTTCTCTCTAGACATTGTGATGCAAAGTGCCCCATCTTGTGACACTAGAAACACTTGACTTTTGAGAAGTCAATGTTTTTCTTTCCACCTTTCCTATTTTTCTTTCCCTTTTATTTTCCTGTAAGGACCAAACCTTCTTCCTCCTCTATATGAGTTGAAGATGATGGTACTGCTTGACCAATCCTAATCTCTTCCTACACAAAATCATCCCACAACTGCTTCCAATTAGGGATATTCTCTCGACTTACCACACCATGGACAAAAATGTCCCATGATTTAGTAAATCCATCTAGTGCAATACACACCAACTCCAGATCTTCAGTATTTTCACCGACTACTCCAAGTTGATCCCTAATCCGTCTTTTCCTGGTGAGATATGGTATTACACCTTCACCTTTGGAAATATTGGTTCCACATAGTTTCTTATGCAGAGCCATCACTCTGTTCTCATTTTTGTTTTGGGAGAGGTCACTTAGGGCTTTCCACATGTCTTTTTCCTCAGCTTTTTGTTGGTCACTATAATTGCTTAATTGATTTCAAACAACCAAGTGAAACATAAATTATCAACCCAGGGAAGTCTTTTATTTCAAAGATAACCATGCACTATATATGCTCAATTCCAAAAGCAGCTTAGTGTTGTAGTAAAGAAACTTATACTAATCTCACTTGCTCAAATAAACTGAAGTTCTGCATTAAATCACAGGAAAGTAACTTCCCTATTACAAACCTTTAAAGATCAATCTAAGAATCCTAGATTACATTTGAATTAATACTTGCAATGGGAAAGAACAACTATTCTGCAATTAGAGAACATGACCCTTACTCTCAACAGAGACTTCAACATTAACACTCTTTCATGAAAACAACAATGCAGAAAACAATTAACTCTATCTAACAGAAAACAAAGCCACCTAGTTCCTTTCTTTCTAAGCAGGATCCTTGAGCCTT
>ML787407.1:1664211-1689110 GCA_009831015.1 Picea engelmannii | reverse complement strand
TTGGTCCCAAGTTGTGATTACATGGCCTCCAAGGCTCATAAACCATCTTAGTGCATTCCCCTTTAGTGTTGCTGGAAATAACTTCAGTTTCTAAGCATTAGAAACATAATCATAACTTCTACACAATATATCAAACTCAAACAGAAATTCATCAGGATCCTCTGAAGATAACCCATGAAAATTTGGCAATGCTGAGAGTGGGATGTTTTTCATGGGGGCTGCTCCCCTAGGGAGATCACCAATAGGAAATCCTAATGTAGAAAAATAATTTTCATCTTTTACCTCCCCTTCAGGATCTACCTGTTCTTCATGATGCAAATACTCATCCATGTTTTCCTCTGTCTGTTCTCCTGCTGCACTTGCCCTATCCTCAATGTCTCCTACTGGCTTCTGGACAGTCTTTGGACTCCAAACTTCTTTCCCTGTTCCGAAAATTGCTCGAAATGAAGGCTGGGAATTCTGTTTTTGAAGGTTTGGTCGTTGAGTAGCAGATTCAGACTTGGATGCAATGTCGTCAATGAAGGTCTTTCTTCCTCCTTTTCCTTTTCCCTTTCCACCTGTAGGGTCAGTGTATTTGGGGTTTTTGGGGTCTTTCATGCATTCTTTTTATCTAAAGAAAAGAAATCACAAGTGCTTTTGAAATCTATAGCTATCTTCCCCGGCAACGACGCCAAAATGTTGGTCACTATAATTGCTTAATTGATTTCAAACAACCAAGTGAAACATAAATTATCAACCCAGGGAAGTCTTTTATTTAAAAGATAACCATGCACTATATATGCTCAATTCCAAAAGCAGCTTAGTGTTGTAGTAAAGAAACTTATACTAATCTCACTTGCTCAAATAAACTGAAGTTCTGCATTAAATCACAGGAAAGTAACTTCCCTATTACAAACCTTTAAAGATCAATCTAAGAATCCTGGATTACATTTGAATTAATACTTGCAATGGGAAAGAACAACTATTCTGCAATCAGAGAACAAGACCCTTACTCTCAATAGAGACTTCAGTATTAACACTCTTTCATGAAACAACAATGCAGAAAACAATTAACTCTATCTAACAGAAAACAAAGCCACCTAGTTCCTTTATTTCTAAGTAGGAGCCTTGAGACTTACTTCTGTTTAGCACACTTGTGAGGTTGAGGTTTACAGAGAACAGAGCAGTCGGATCCCTTCCTTTCTGAGCAGGGATCCTTAACCCGGTTTCTGGTTAGCACTAATGAAAGTTTCCAAAGGACAGGATGTTTTGGTTCTTTCCTTTCTGAGTAGAAACCCTTAACCCAATCCCTGGTTAACACACTTGCAGAGGTAAAGGAAATCTACAGAAGACCAGGTGTTTTGATTCCTTCCTGTCTGAGCAGGACTCCTTCAACCAAATCTCTGGCTAGCACACTTGCAGAGGTAAAGGAAATCTACAGAAGACAAGGTGTTGTGATTCCTTCCTGTCTGAGCAGGAATCCTTTCAACCAAATCTCTGGCTAGCACACTTACAGAGGTAAAGGAAATCTACAGAAGACAAGGTGTTGTGATTCCTTCCTGTCTGAGCAGGAATCCTTTAACCAAATCTCTGGCTAGCACACTTGCAGTAGTAAATAAATTCTACAGAGGGTATGATGTTCCGATTCTTTTCTGTCTGAGCAGGAACCTTTAACCAAATATCTGCTAGCCTCATAAAATCATCACACAATATTTCTGATAAAAAGAATTACAAATTCCATTCAATAAACTAAGACAGAGTCAGTAGTGTTTCAGCAAAGCGAAATTCATTAAAACAGTGTTTCAGCAAACAATAGTTTAAACAAAGCATGAACATAAATTATACTAACACACTTCTAACTAATGGGTGAATCTTGTGATGAAGGTGGGCCCTCCCTTCTCACAATATTCCCCTGTACAAGAGGCTAGATAAGGATACTCAAAGCAGTCTTATATTCATCTGTCAAAATATCACATTACAAATTGAAAGAATAGAACACGTCCCGCTTCTCTGGAGTTGCTTCAATACATCAAAACTTGGATACCTCGAATGGTGATTTCATCTGATTTTAAAGAGGAAATCCCTTCGATACAATCATTACAATACATATTTGGATCCTATCCTAAGTCGGATCTTCTTTCTAAATCAGCATAGAATGTCCTAGTTTCACGCAACCGAATGCTATTACAGGAACTGAACGAGGTATTGTTGTTACGGCTGGTGTAACATCTCATCGTTGTTGATGTTGTTTCAGCGTCGCAATTCGTGGGTTGTTTCAGCCACGTGAATTGTGCTCTAACTGTGTTGACTGCTGACTGTGGCGGCTTCCTTGTGCTTCAGCATCGTCGGTTCTGGCAGTTTCTTCTGTGTTTCAGCATCTGCAACTCTAGACTTCCATGTTTCAGCATCTCACGACCTCGAACTGTGTAGCTGCTCCGTGTTTCAGCATCTGCGACCTCGGACTTTGTAGCAGCTCCGTGTTTCAGCATCTGCGACCTCGGACTGTGTAGCAGCTCCGTGTTTCAGCATCTGTGACCTCAGACTATGTAGCAGCTCCGTGTTTCGGTAATAGGCCTTGAATGCAAATCTGCAATTTTGGACAGTTATGCATTTCTAATCAATGGTTAAGTACAAAAGTGATGTAAAATATTATGCAAAACAGATTAAGCATATAGTAATGAGAGAGGACGTTGTATACCTTGGAATGATCAGATGAAGTGATATTATGAGTCTAAATACAAGTGATGAAGGGTATAATAATGGCAAAAAGTATGGGCAAAAAGGTACATTGTGTGGTCCTAACACTTTTCCTGAGAGATGTGGGACCACATGGTCCTTTATCCCATCAAGAATTAGGCTCTTGGGCTTAGCCTCACCTTTCTTCCAGATGACTAATTCAGCTGCACCTGTGGGAGTTGTTGCCTTGTCACTAACATGCTTTGACACATCATTGACTTCCAATATCATTGTTATCCTTTCTTTCTAGGTGGGTAATTATGAGCCCCTTGTAACGTGTCTTCCACCTTCAAAATCATGGCCATTTTCTGAAAGTGATGCTCAAACCCTCATGGTTCAAACCTTACCTCTGCTTTTCCTTTTATGTTGAAACCTTAGTGCAAAAACTCTAGGTTCAAGGGAAGATGGTGGCTTCCTTAGATATGTGCCTGGAACTTCAAATTTTTGTTGGATATTGAAAACCCACTTGTGATACTGTCTCTTTAATAGTCCTTCTCTGATACCATGTGAAAATTTCAAAACCGAGTACACTTTAAACCAATCAAATTATTTTTTAACTGATTATTCATTATTTTTCTTCACAGTAAATTAAATACACAACATAAATAAATTACTAGAAACTGAAAGTAAAAGTAGACAAAAATCACATCAAATGTACACACTTATTTTTGGACAATAGTCCCCAGAAAAACCCAAGGTGGGAAAACCAGTGCAACAGATATGATATTTTATTATTTATGAGCAGGAAACTATGGAAATATATTACAAAATAAATTGGACTCTGCCAATAGCTAAACAATATTAAGTAAAACCCTCTCCAACAAAACCGTACGACCTCTATAGACCCTCCAAAATAGAACCAGAATGAAACAACAACTAGAAAGTGAACCTCTATGTGAATGTACGACCCTCCTATGTCACACCTGCATCACTCTGTATGGACCTGCCAGATATAAATATTATCCTCTAAAATTTGGTGAATATGTGAGTCGATTCACCTGCTAGACTCTCCTCTATTCTCTTGCAAAACTCTCACCAGAAAATATGCAATCGATTTCTCTCTCACTTGTGCACCCCTTGAGCCCAACTGATCTCTCTATTCTTCATTGAGCAAGTGAAACCCTAATATCCAAAAGGTTTGAGGACTGAGATCAACCCTCACCCTCATGATGAGATCAATGGTCAAGATTAAAAGACCACAACTTAAATTATTTTACACTTTAACTTTAGAAAAATTACTCAATAAAGTCAACTAAAAATTATAACACATCAACAATTATTTTCCTAAGTTAGACTTAGGAAAACATTTAATTAATTAGCTTAGCCTGAGTTTCATTTTCCTCCATCATTCTTGGATGTGTTGATGATGATGGAAGACCTTCCTTGCTACAATATCAACAATCCATCTTAGTAAGGAAGGGACTCTTTATCAACCCCATCTGATCTTTGAACTTCTCAAACTTTTGTCTTCTCAGTGCCTTGGTAAAGATGTCTTCCATCTGCTCATCAGTCTGTATGTAATCAGGGCTCACGAATCCTCTATGTACACAATCCCGGATGAAGTGATACTCAATATCGATGTGCTTGCTACGATCATGAAACACCAAATTCTCATATAGCTTGATGCAACTCTGATTGTCATAGTGAATCACAATAGCTTCTAGCTATTGCTTGAACAACCCCAAAAGTAACTTCCTCAACCAAAATGCCTCACATGTTTCCAAATTGGTTTCCATCTACTCTTCCTCAATAGAGCTCAATGCCACTGATTTATGCTTCCTGTTGAACCAAGAAATAATGCCCAATCTAATGCCAAAGCAACAACCTAAAGTACTCTTTTTGTCCTTTGCACATGTTGCCCAATCAACATCTGTAAAACCTACTAATGTCACTCCACCACTACACTCATACAATAACCCATACTCCATTGTCCCTATGATATAGATAAGCACATTCTTCGCATCAATCCAATGTACTCTTTGAGGGTCCACCATGAACTGACTCAAAGATTTTACTGCAAATTTGATATCCGGTCGAGTATTGACCAAATACATGAGCGATCCAATCAAATGACGATAGACAGTGGGATATATTGTCTTTGAACATGATGCATCAATATTCCTCAAGTTTGTAACCAAAGGCGTGGACTACATTCCATCATCCTGAACCTATGCAAAATCTCTACTGAATACTTCCCCTATCCTAGGAAGAGGCGCCCATCCATATGACAAACCTCCAACCCTAGAAAATAGTGCATCAACCCAAGGTATTTCATTTCAAACTCTACTACAAGGTTGAACTTGCAATATGCTATCAACTATTCATATCTAGTGAGAAATAGGTCATCTACATAAACTACCAGTATAATAGGATCCTTCCCTGCAAGAAAATACAGGTTCGGATCTGCCTCGTTCTGTTGCAATCCCATCTCCCCCAAGTAGTTGTAAATCCTTGAGTACCATGACTGAGGTTCCTGCTTGAGCCCATACAAGGCTCTCCTCAGTCTATACACATGTGTCTCTCTGATTCCAACCTAAAATTCCTCTGGCTACTCCACATATATCTCCTCCTTGAGAACTCCATTAAGGAAGAAGATCTTCACATCCATCTGATGAATTCTCTAGCCCTTCTCTTCTTCCAATGAAATGAATGCTTATATTAAAGAATACCTGGCCACAGGAGAAAAATTCTCCTCATAGTCAACTCCCTCTCACTATGAAAACCCCTTGGCCATGAAGCGGGATTTGTACTTGTCCACACTTCCATTTGCTGCATGCTTAACTTTGTAGATCCACTTGGATCCAACCACCTTTTTATCCTCTGGCCTCAGAACTACCTCCCATACATAATTTTTCATAATGGAGGCATATTCCTCCATCATGACCTCCTGCCACACCTTATGATGTGAAACATTCTCATAGATGGAAGGATCAACATCAATAAGACGAGTCATCAATGCTATATATCCAAGTCTCTCTGGTGGTTTGTTACATTTGAAGTCCCTCTATGGAATCCTTGCCAACCTAGAATCACTTACTGTGGACTTCTACCACTTAGGTCGTGGCCTAGTAATATGCTATGGTGGAACTATATCATGATGCTCCTCCTCATCATTAACTCGCTCATGATGATCTTGTCCAATAATCTCCCTCTGAACACTTGTATCCTTTGTCTACTCCTGTGATCCTGTCTTTTGACTCTGTGCCTGCTCCTCCTAGATTTATGTACTCTGTCCCTGCTCCTCCTGAATTTATGTACTCTATCCCTGCTGGTTCTCTTCACTTGCTGGAAAATCCTTCGATCTCCTCAATGCACGTTCCTCCTTGAACTGCACATATCTACACATAATAACCTTCCTGTGTGAAGGCACATAGATCCTGTAGGCCTTGGAAGCCTCATTGTAACCAACAAGTAACACATTCATTGTAATATGGTCTATCTTTTTCCTCTTCTCTGAAGGGACATGACAATAACATACACTGCCCTAGATGAAAATATGACTCACATCTACCCTAGTACCCGAAAATGTCTCCTCAGGTGTCTGCTTCTCCAAAACTGTGTGGGGACTCATATTTTGCAAATATATTGCAACAATGTTGGCCTCTGCCCATGTTATAACCCTAGATTTCACCACACATGCTTACCTGGCATCATGCCAACTCATATCCTTTATTTGCCAAAAACACTGCTGAACAACTCTTTGAAATTCTCTTGTGTAAAGGCCCACGCGCCCTAACCCATTACTACACACGTGTACATGCTGGCTGACCCAAAATAGCCCGCGTGGACTGACAAAAGCATGAAAAAAGGAAAGTTGCCGATGAAACAAAAAGCTATGGGTGAGTTAACTAAAACTCCCGGCCATGCATGGCCGAGGGTTTGTCCAAATACCTAGCTCCTTCTAGCCTATAAAAGAAGGGGTAGGGGTACCATTTGGAGAGAGGAAGAATATAGCAAAGAAACTCTACCCATTTATGTATTCCATTGTCCCAACCCTTTAGCCTTTCCTAATGCTAAAGGAGATTTAAAGAAAGCGGTTGAAGGACAAAAGAAGAGGAGCCCAGGATCAGGTTCAAGGAGCGGTGGTCGGTCTCAACTTTTGTAAGTTGACTCATTTTAAGTAATAAAGAGAATGTTTTTCCTGTCCCAATTCATGAACTTTTTATGGTTTGATTAGTTTATGTTTGATTTCTAACCCGTGAGTATATTAGTAGTATGCATGCATAGTTGTTTCTTGTCTTGAATGCAGGTCAGCTTTGGAAGGAGTATTGCGAACAAGTAATCAAGCACAACGGAGGATCAACATCAAACGTCGGTAATGAGGTAGGTTGATCTTTCCATGCATTTACTAAGAAAAGGGGATTTAAATCTAAGTATGAAGGTAGAAAGTAATTTCTATTCGGTCATATCTGAATGCAAAGCCTGAACTCTATTTGCTAGTCTGTAGGGTGTTTTTCCCCAACAATAGCCCATAAGAACAATGGAAGTCCCTGATCATAAATCATAGCTCATGCTGCTCCAACCACATTCCTGTTCTTTCTCTTAGCCACTCCATTTCATTGAGGATTGCAAGGAAGTGTGAGGTCCTTCTTGATCCTCGTTGTTGTGCAATAATCCTCGAACTCCTTGGAGGTGTACTCTCCTCCATTATCCGATCTTAAGACCTGAATATTCCTCCCAGCTTGGTTTTCTACCAGAGCTCTAAACTCATGAAACCTCCCAAAGACCTCATCCTTGGTCTTTAGAAAGTAAATCTAGATCTTCCTGGAGTAGTCATCAATAAACAAGACAAAGTATCTACAGCCACTCACTGACTCCACACTAATCAACCCACATACCTCAGAGTGTATTAGATCCAATACTCCCCTGGACCTGTGCTCGCTAGATGGAAAGGGTTTTCGGGCATACTTTCCAAATGCACAAGCCTTGCAAGGTTCATGTATCTCAGCTATAATCTTAGGCAATACAGTGACTTCCTCCCTCAAATGTTTCAAAGAACCAAAATGAATATGCGTCATCCTCTTGTGCCATAAATCACCTATATATGTGGTGAAACTTGATAATTCTCTCCCTGGTTGAATCTGTAACCTATACAAATTCTCCTCTCAAACCCCAATCATCATGTCCATCTTCTCACCTGACCCATATGATCTAATGAACACCTTTCCTTTATGGAAAGTGACCTCATATCCCTTATCCTTAAGGGTAGAGACTGAGATGAGGTTCTTGGTCAACCCTGGAACATATAACACATCATTGAAACAAAGTGGTTTTTTGGACTCCCTCTGTAATGAGACTATGCCAACTCCTTGCGCCTTGTAGTGCCTACCATCCCCTAACTCAATGAATAGATTTATGCCTCCCTCCTATAGCCTAGTAAACCATTCTTTGTGCTATGTTATATGACAAGATGCACCATTTTATACAAACCACATGTATGAAACAACTGTACTAGACATACAAGCTATGAAGAAGAAATTCTCCTCAAATGACTTCAAAAAATCATCCACTATTGTTGAAGCTACCATCTATGGCTTCTTCATCTTTCTCTTTGGACACTGTGATGCAAAGTGCCCCATCTTGTGACACTGAAAACACCTAACTTTTGAGAAGTAATTTTTTTTCTTTCCACCTTTTCTCTTCTTCTTGCCCTTTTATTTTCCTGTAAGGGCCAAACCTTCTTCCTCATCTATATGAGTTGAAGATGATGGTCCTGCTTGATTAATCCTAATTTATTCCTTCAAAAAATCACCCCACAATCTCTCCCAATCAAGGAGCTTCTCTTGAGCTACCACACCACAGAAAAAAATGCCCCATGATTTAGTAATTTCATCTAGTGCAATACGCACTAGCTCAGGATCTTCAGTCTTTTCACCGATTGTTGCAAGTTCATCATTAATCCGTGTTATCCTAGTAAGATAAGGTATTACACCCTCACCTTTGGCCATCTTGGTTCCATGCAGTTTCTTGTGCAGATCCATCACTCTGTTCTCATTTTTTTTTTCGTAGAGGTCACTTAGGGCTTTCCACATGTGTTTTGCCTCAACTTTTCTTGAGAGATGTGCGACCACATGGTCCTTTATGCCATCAAGAATTAGGCTCTTGGCCTTAGCCTCACCTTTCTTCCATATTCCAAATTCAATTGCACCTGTGGGAGCTATTGCCTTGTCACTAACATACTCTGACACGTCATTGAATTCCAATATCATTGTCATCCTTTCATTCCAGGTGGGGTAATTTTGGGCCCCTTGTAACCTGTCTTCCACCCTCAAACTCATGGCCATTTTTTGAAAGTGTTATGTTCAAACCCTCATTGTTCAAACCTTGCCTATTCTTTTCCTTTTATGTTGAAACCCTAGTGCATAAACCATATGTGCAAGGGAAGATGGTGGCTGCCTTAGATCTGTGCCTAAGACTTCAGATTTCTGTTGGATCTTGAAAACCCACTTGTGATACTATCTCTTTAACAGTCCTACTCTGATACCATGTGAAAATTTCGAAACCCAATACACTTTAAACCAATCAAATTAATTTTTAACTGATTATTTAGGGTTTTTCTTCACAGTAAATTAATACACAACATAAATAAATTACCAGGAACTGAAAGTAAAAGTAGACAACAATCACATCAAATGTACACACTTATTTTTGGACAATAGTCCTTAGAAAAACCCAAGGTGGGAAAACTAGGGAAACAAATATGAGATTTTATTATTTCTGAGAAGGAAAATATGGAAATTTAGCACAAAGTAAATTGGCCTCTGCCAACAACTAAATAATATTCAGCAAAACCCTCTCCAACAAAACTATGCGGCCTCTCTAGACCCTCCAAAATGGAACTAGAATGGAACAGTAGCTAGAAAGTGATCCTCTCCATGAATGCACAACCCTCCTACATCACCCTTGCATCATTGTGTACGATCCTACTAGATATTAAGCTTAGCCTCTGTGATTTGGTGAAGATGTGAGTTGATTCACCTGCTAGACTCTCCTCTGTCCTCCTTCAAAACTCTCACTTGCAAATCTGCAATCGATCTCTCTCTGGAATCAATTTCTCTCTCACTTGTGTGCCCCTCCTATCCAGTTGATCTCTTTATTCTTCATTGAGAAAGTGAAACCCTAATCTCCAAAAGGATTGAGGGCTAAGGTCAACCCTCACCCTCATGATGAGATCAATGGTCAATACTAAAACACCACAACTTAAATTATTTTTCACTTTAACTTTAGAAAAATTACTCAATAAAGTCAACTGAAAATTATAACACATCAACAGTTCTTTTCCTAAGTTGGACTTAGGGGCTATAGCTTCAAAAATCTGGCAGCAGAAAATTACAGGTTGGAGGAGGAACATATGGAACTGGAATATTGCTCTAAAAATTAAAGTATTTATTTGGTTAGCAGCGGAAAACAAAATACTTACCTAAGATAATCTTCAAAATTGAGGTTGGGAAGGCCCTTACATTTCTCATTTATATCTAAAGGATTCTAAATCAGTTAAACATATTTTGGTAAAATGTCATTTTACCCAACATATATGGCACATAATCTTAAGAAGGGTAACATTAAGGACCCTATGGGAGGGGAACTCTATAAGTGAATGTTTCGATTGCTGGATAAAGAAGGAGTCACAATATCCAACTTTTCCTTGCCTTGTTAGCTGGCACATTTGGTTGGAACACAATAGGACAATATTCGAAAATGGGAGCCCTTCTATCAACACTGTATTGTAAAAGGCCTTTGGAGGTTTGAAAAGTTCAACGATTACACAAATAGTGCTACCCCATAGACCCAAAAAGACTCCCTCACAAGATTGGGTGACAACAGGTTGGTTTGACGGAGCAACCCCAAAAAATGGACAAAAGAGTGGAGCAGGAGGTTTGATTAAGACCAATGAGAATACAATGTATAAATGGACATTCAATTGTGCTGCATGCACCAATTAAAGAGCCGAACTCCTTGGATTCTGGGTCACTCTCACACTGGCAACAAGGCTTAACATTATTGATTTGTAGGTACTTAGAGACTCCATAATTATAATTGACTGGCTAAATAACAAAGGGAACTTGCAAGAAAATGATTTAGAATGCTGGAAAGACAGGATCAAAGAACTCAACAATGTCTTTTCTTCAATCACCTACACACATATTTACCAAGAACCAAACATGGAGGCTGACTTTCTTTCAAAGAAATCACTACATAAGCAGGAAGGGAAAATAATCTATAATCAGTGGATAGATGATCACGAGGGACCAACTCTTTTTCTTAAGCTTTTTTAGAACAACAAAGAAGTATTAAGCTCATTTGTGAGTTGTTTTTGTCATTTCCATTAGAGATGGAGTCTCTTATTTTTGTATAAATACCTTTTGGGCGATCAAGATGGATGGTTGTGACACTGTAGTAACTTTTTTGTAATGACTGATCTCAGTATAGCTTGTCTGATGTGATGTAGGGAGCCAAGGGACTGAGGCTTATCTTCTCTTGAGGAAAAGTATGTATTTTGTGGCATCCATGCAATATTATATAAAATATAATGAGAAATTTTATTTTGGAAAAAAAGAGACATGATAATTTTAGGATATTGATAATAAGTAACAAGTGATACTAGAGATGTCTATATGGGGTTATACACTTAATGACAAGAGTATATTTCTATAGATTTTAGTAGTTAAATCGATGCATGAAAGATATTTCTTATCCTACAAACAAAAAAATCTCATACATCAAATTGATGTGTGACTTAACCGTAAAATTAAAAATAAATAATAATTATTATAAAAATTAAAATAATATTTCTTTTTAATCAAATTTATCAAGTTTCTATATTGATTATTATTAAATTTAATTGTACATACCTAAAAAAAAATTCGATTTAGGAAAATCATAAAAACAAAAAATGATATAGTGAAATCAAAGAAACATTTGTAGGCCCTAGTTCTAGCTGAAAATGTGAAGAAGACTTGTCACGATTCTCATAGTCATTGGAGCTTTGAAAATGCAATTAATTTCACCCCGGTTTCAAAGAATTGAGTTAAATGTATTGAACATAAATGATGTGGCTAATGATATCATTGTGACTTAGGCATTTATACCATGATTGTCTAAATCATTCATAAGGCTTGGAATCAATCCATTTCCAAAAAGTTGTCTTAAAATACAACAAGACCTCCAAACAATAGGTTCGATGCTTCTTTAATTAATGGTTCAGATCCAACTAGCTCTAGAAGTATTAATTTGAATTCAAAACAATGGGTAATAGTTTAAATTCAAAAAATTGACAATTCAAAAATACGAAGTTATCATCCAAGATACTCATTTTCCCCTTGTCGTTGCAATGGATCTATTTATATCATAAGTAATTTAAAATATTTTGTAGTAGATATAAACTATAATGGATTTATTTATATCACAAGTAATTTAAAATATTTTGTAGTAGATATAAACTATAATGGATTTATTTATATCACAAGTAATGTAAAATATTTTGTAGCAGATATAAATCTAATGTTAATACCGTGATAAGATGCAAACTCATTTTATTTATAAATTGTTGTGGATATTCCAGTAGAATAGTTCGTCACAATATATATTGTATTATTTTGAAATCTTTTAATATGTAGGTTTATTTCCTTAGATATCATATTTGTCAGCACTGGCTTATTGCTAAAATTTATGAAAATAACTTAAATATGAAAAAGAAACAATAAGAAAATCAACACACCATCCACCCAAATAAACACAAGATGTATCCTAGAAAATAAAAAATGGGAGAAAACCTAGCTCAAAGGTGAAGCCTATGCTCTACTCTTTTTTTTTTAATTATGAAAATGCAAATACAAAGAAGAGGCACTCACTATGAAGTTACTTTTGACATTGTGGCCTAAATGGCTACTAGAGAATCTTCCTCCTCATTTCTTATTCTCTCAAATCTCATTTCTAAATGCTCTACTCAACTATGTAACACGTACAATATTAAGGAATGGAACCCCTTCTTCTCCTAGTAGCCTAATATTTAACATAGCTTGATAGTCATCTAGGGTTAGGGTTTTTGCATCCTCAACCCTCAATTAGTGAAAAGGTTTTGAACCTTCTAGAATATTCTTGAAATTCCACAAGTGGCTAGCCCCACATGTGTGAGTAATGAGCACTAATGTGGCATCTACTCACTACCATGGTGGTTAAAAAGGTAGGTCAACTTGTGGGAGGCATAACTTATGCATATGAGCTCTGATTGAGGATATTTTCACACCATTGGAAATATATTGGTTTGTAGAGTAGCATCAACATATTGCAAGTTATGTTTTCAAATTTTTGACTGCAAAAAATGTTGCTTGGTGCCTCAAAATGGCTCTGCAAAGTTTTGGACCCCAAATTTTCAAGCTGGGACCTACCACTAAAATGAGCCTTGCAAGTCAATTCCTCCAATTTTGCACCTAGAAAGTACCAAGATATATGACAAATTATATCATTAGAGAAAATTTTCTTAAAAAATAGGTCTCCTGAAGAAATTATAAAATAATAAGCCATGTGTGCCACATCAATGTTGTGTATACCACATCACATTGCCATATAATCTAGGTTAATGTAAAATTATGAGATGAAAATTAAAAATAATAATGAAAAGTTTAGATTCTTGTGTATAGATAATAAATGATAGTAAACATTACATAATAAATAGTTGCTATTAATATATAATATCAAAGTAGAATAAATAATATATTATTAATATATGATAATAATATATAATTTTATTTTAAAATATAGTAATAATATAATAATATATAATATAATATGAATTAATGTCTATAATATAATAATAATATGAATAAATGTGAATGTGACAACATTGAAACAGATATGATGTAATAATATATTATAGGAATATTAAATATATAATATAATATGAATTAATAACTATAATAAAATACTACTATGAATGCTTATATAAAAAAATGTCAAATATTGATTATATCTTATTATATTATAAAACACATGTGAATGTGATTCAACGTGTTAGATATATTTATTATAACTTAATATATTACCAGTTTAGATGCATCTTAAATCTAGATTTATCAAGCATCGAGAGAGATCAAATTTATTAAGGTGTAATTTTTGTTATTATCATTAAATATAAATGAATTAATAATTTATATTTTTTCATATACATATGTAAATATGTAGTATATATGTGTGTGTGTGTGTAATATGTAACGGTGTGTGTAATCATTTTTTTTAATTCAACTGACTTTATTTTTATTATTGTTGTTTTTATTTTTTAATTGAGCCGACTTTAATTTTTCTAATGTAACATTATCTAACCTAACGCTAACTTGACAACATCTCCCCCATATTGAACTATACAACACTTGGCTACTCTCAGTGTAATAATACAAATGTGAATGTGGTAAACACATTAGAGGATATACTTATTATATTTTATTATATTGGTGATGATGATGATGGTTAATGTCCACTGAGACCAAAATTAGTCTATCGGACCTTAACAAAAGCAAGAGATTACTTGGATTTCTTTAAAATATTATTTTGATGCTTGAAAAACATTAAGAGAAGTGTTCCAAAATCACTAAAGTTTTGATGGCTTAGAAGGTTAGGAAGGTCGATATTGTGACAAATATTTGGAAATTTGGATCTAATTTGGGTATACGCAGGGTATTCTTGGAGAAAGTTCTTTTCATCTTCGACCCTCTTAGTGTCACAAAGGTGATAGATTCTTTATTTCCATGGTGTTTTGGGGATTTTCCCAATGCCCACTCTCACTATGCAACTCATGAAAATTAGTTCTTACTTTAGCAATATTGATTCTCTTCTTTACGTTAGTCAAAACAGAGAGATGCTTTTGATCTTCAAGGTTAGGGTTAACCACCTCCTTATAAGATATTTATTTTATTTTATAATCTAAATATTTATCACACCATATCTTATCCTTAAATTTAGCTTGTACATATTTTTAATATCATCGGTATTCTGCAGAATAACTTCTTCTTTTATTCCCCGATGATTAAGCCAAGACTTGGCATCATTATGACATCCTCGCTTGAGACTTTGGTGCTTTTTGCTAGAGTCTGAAGAAATTTTGGGGATCCTGTTGTTATCCATATTGTTTTTTCTTGTTCTTGTACATTAAGTACCTAATCATAGTTGTGCTCTCAATGGGGAAAGACTCGCTTCGATGAGAAGGATATGATAGGGTGTATTGCCCTTAATTTTGAGATTACAAGTTATACATTTCTTTTGGATTTTCTCTATCTTTCTCTAGGATTCTCGAGAGATACTACATCCCCAAACTTCACATCCATATAATATAATATGAGTGAAAAGAGTCTCGAAGAGGATATTTTTCTTATCCCATAGCTAAAGGTCTACTAATTTACAATTATTTTCAATCCCATAATAAGATTTCCACCCTCCATTTATCCTTTTCTCAATATTATAGATCCAATTGAGCTTGTGATGAATATTGATTATGATATACTTGTACGAAGGCACTTTCTCCAAGATATTATTGTCATATACAAAATTATTGTAGGTGATCTTGTTGGATTTAATGATCATAACCTTCGTTTTGTTAGTGTTCATAGTCATACTTGTACTAGAGAAGAAGTCTTTTAGGATTCTAAGTTGCTTACTAAGTTCATAGGGATTCCTTGTCGTAAGAACACTATCATCAACATAAAGAAGAAGAATGATTCTATATTAGCAAGAGTTGGTCCAACACAACCTGCATCTTCCAAACAATCTTCTAACTTGTCAATGTAAATGCCAAAAATGATAGGGAATAGGGGGAAACCTTGCTTGACTCCTATATTGCAGTTAATTTCTTCTAACCAACCCTCAGTGCTCCTAAACTTGACAATAACATTATCATACAACCTTACCACAACAACTCTCATCCCATAGGGAAATTTTAGCTCTTCTAACCTATTCCAAAGGTTGGTCCTAGGCACAATGTCAAAATATTTCCTAAAGTCAACAAAACAACAAATGAGTTTGGTTTTATTATTGCGACACTCCTCTACAATGATCCTAAGTGTGATAAGGTGGTCCATAGTTGGATGATAATCTCTAAAACTGGCCTGGCCTTTAGCTCCTTTTCTATGGGTTTTTAGCCATTGCTTATCTTCTTTTCCAAAATTCTTCTATATACCTTCGATAAAATGGGGTTAATCATTATGGTCCTATAATTAGAGGGATTTCTTTTATCCCCACTTTTAAAAATAGGTACAATGAAGCTTTGAGTCCAAGGTTTAGGGAATCCCTGCTTGACTGCTAAATTGAAGAACTTGTGTATGTGAGAGATCAAAATAGACCCTCTATTTTTTAATATTTTAGCTTGGTATCCCTCAAAATCTTTAAATTTCCCATTTGCAAGTCACTTAACCCCAAACCTCATGTCTTCTATAGAAAAACATCATCTCCTATAGAAAAATTTGGAATTTTGTCTAAAGAATTATGAGATTCATAAAGATTATAATACAAATATGAATGTGGTAGAAGTATTAGAGGATATATCTAGTATGAATTAAAGATGAAAAGTTCAATGCATCCTATGAATTAACTACTACATAAAAGCTATATAATAATAAATTAATAAGTATGTTACAACTTTATAACTACTAATTAAATATTATATAATATTACAAATTAATAACTATATAATATTATATTATCATATAATAATGCAATAATAATAATACATTATTAATATATAATGGAAGTATAGCTTATTATTGATATATAATCATAATAGAATTATAATAAATATCATACAGTAAATAATGAAAGTACTAATAGTATAAAATAATCCATATTGAGTATTTCAAAGGTATTGAACAAGACAAACTCACCAAGATCTTAAATAAGACGAGGTGTACATATGGTTATATATTTTCAAACAAAAACATGACATATAATCATCCTTGAATTTTATATATCCAACTCAACTATTATTATTGAATTAATTCTTTTAAATTATATTAGTTATAGAATTTCTAATTCAACAAGTACGGTTTTTCTTTTAAGACCAATTTTTAGAGCAAATTTTCTCTAATGAATAATCAAAACTGGATCATATATCCCTATTTAAGGAGGCTTTTGGTCCCCAAAATCTTTTATTAAATGAGGTGAGGAAAATATTATTCTAGCTTCTCTCTAGAGTACCATTTTTCCTTACCTATAAGTTTTCATTTCAACTCAATATTCCAAAGGACATGTTGTTCATGTCTATTAGTTCTGGAATTCTTCTACAAAATTGTATCTTCTGCCAACTCTTCCTGGGCTTCTAGTGTTAATTCCTCTATGATAGGTAGGACCTACTCCTCAATTTCCTAATCCAACATGGAAGGTTCATAGAGTTTCAAATTTTCCACATTCACTACTAAGTAAATGTGCATGTATGGGGATAGAATGAGCTTATAGGCATTATCACCCACCTTATCTAATACTTCAAAAGGACCATATCATAGATAATTTATCTTTTTACTAGGACCCTGTAGTCTTTCATTGTTCAATTGTAACCAAACTCTATCTCCCACTTTGAATATTTTATCATTTCTGTGATGATCATGATGGGCCTTGTACCTTTCCTGTGACTTCTATAGTGTCTCATATAATTGAAAATGAATCCACTTAATCTTTTCAACCAGTTTCAACACTTCTTTTATGATGTCTTCCCTATAATATATCAAGATACACTATCTTCTTACATTTTTGGCCAATACACATACCTTTGTAAGTTATCAAATCTATTCCCAACATCAAAATGTCTTGCAACCTTGGAGGTGTGAGACTCTATGATAAGTTGCAATATTTCACCTTTAGGAACATAGAGCTTGTCTAGCTTCTAGAGAAATTCATTATGGAGATGATAGTCAATCTTATTACCATCACCTTCTTCTACACAAATTTGTCCCTATAGCTATTGAAACACCTCTTTAAAGTCCTCATATTTTGTGCATGCTTCCTTGTATGCATCATGGGTAAAATGCTCGATGTGCATAAGAGTTCCCAAAGATGTAATATTGGACATAGGTGGCCCTGAAATCATGCCCAAAAAATTATTAGTGTTTCCCTTATTATATCCAAAAGGTAAAATTTTAGGATTAGGATGATTTTTGTCAACACCAGGGGTTGTGTTTAAAAAAAAAATCCATGGATATTTTTTTAAGGTAAAATATATTTAAAATATGAAATTTTATGATTTTCTTAAAGATGTATGTGGTTTCTAGAAATAAAATGTGTACTATATTCAAAATTTTCCCTTAATTTTAATTCATTTAATTTTATAAATTAATCCTTTGTTATTTCTTCCTATTTCTCCCTTTTTTCCCACATCCTCTTTCTTGTTTTGACTTGAATTTTCCTTTATTTCAAGTGGTTTAATTTTATAAATTAATTTCCATTATTTCATCCCTTACATCTCTACTCCTTTAATATTAATTTCCCCATTATTTCTTCCTTTACCTTTCTATTCTCACAATGACTTTAAATGTAAATAATAATTTTTCCAGTATTCCCCTTATTTTTTTCAGTGTTCCCCTTATTTCCATTTATTACTTCACTCCATTTTTCAACAGATTCTTAGTTTAATCAAAATGTATATCCCTTGCTTTTCACCCTTTATATTCCACCTGAGCACTCATTTTCACTATCATTTGAAGCTTTATATGTTCTTGATGATGGGTGGAGAGTCAACTTGAAACATTTTTATTCGAATGTTTTTTAATATACTACAGAGTTTATTTCTACAAATCTCATGCATCATTATGAATAACTATGAAACCCTTCACTCAATTTTAAAATATTGTTAAAATGTTAAATTTTAGGAATTTTTTTAGGTTGGAAGATTTTTTTATATCAAAATAATTTCTTTAATTTTGGGGATATAATGCTAGATTCAATAGTGTTTTAGAAGTAATATTTTGGAGAAAGATTTCCTTTTATTAGTTTTACCAAGTTTCATAGGGCTAGACTTGTCACCCTTGAGCATCCCATACCACCCAAGGGGTCTAGTCATCGAGAGGCATTGACATGACCTTGTATGTTGGGATTGAACAACAACCCACTTGTATCATCCAGAATACGCCTCATCATCATGTCATAGAAAACCCAATCCAAACATATTTAACCATGAAAAAGTTTGAATGCTCATTTCACCATTGGAGATTATGCACCATTACCACTCAACCATCGACACCTACACGTGCCTCCCCCGAGCCAAGAATACTTGAAAAACCACTTCCCAACATGAAATCATACTATCATCCATCTAATTTGACTCATGATAGTCACTGAAGATCATGCCCCTTCTTGTAAGGAATTCACATACCTTCCATGCACATACAACCAATGTTTCCTTTCCATGGGCGATACACAATATACCACATTTCCAAGTCATGCCATCCTATGTTGAGAAGCCTAACATAGTGTCTCAATAGCTAATCACCCATCATACTAGACAAGATATCTTCCTTGGTCCTCCCATCCTACATGTCGGTACACTGTCTTGACTATCTTGTGTACATCACTCACGAGTCGGCCACCAAGGTTACCAAATATAGGGACTCGTTGTGAAACTTTCTGAGCATGCTCAACATGCCCTTTGTCAGAGTCAATGTGTGTCTTGTCAAGTATTCTTGATGCCCCTCCATTGCACTAAATCGAGCACTCTCTTAGCCAACTCGTCGGTCATGTATCCACACTCATCATGATAGCGCACACCCTTCCTAAGAATTGGAGGTCTTACAGTCTCCCCCACTTGAAATTGTTGACATCCTCATAAACAAAACCCCATCAACTCATATAATGAAAGGGGTATTGGTGGTGGAAAAGAGAGAGGTTTGCAATGTCCATTCGAATGACGCTCTGATATTATTTGTCACAGGGCTAGACATGTTTCCCTTGAGAATCTCATACCACCTAAGGAGTCTATTTTCCAAGTGACATCGTCATGAACTCATGTGTTGGGCTTGACCAATAACCTACTTGTATCATCCATAATACGCCTCACCATCATGTCATGTCGAACCTAAGCTAGAAATATTTAATTGTGTGGAATTTAGAATGATTGTTTCATTGTCTCCACCCAACCATCGACACCTACATGCACCTACCCTAATCCAAGCATACTTGGACAATTGACTTCCCAACATGAAATTGTATTGTCACCCATATATGTTGACTCATGATATTCACCAAAGATCATGCCCCTTCTCAGAAGGTGTTCACATACCTTCGATGCACATACCATCGGTGTTTCCTTGCCATGGGTGATACAAAATCTAACACATTCCCAAGTCATGCCATATTCCATTGAGAATCCAAACATAGCATCTCATTAGTTGGTCACCCTCCCTACTTGACAAGACATCCTTATTGGTCCTCCCTATCTACATGTTGGTACACCATCTTGAGAATCTCACAAACATCACCCACTTATTGGCCACCAAGGCTACAAAATATAGGGACACACCATCCAACCTACCAAGCATTCCCGACACACCCTCTCTCAGACTTTCTATGCATGTTGGCGAGTATGTATGACATGCCATCCATCACACCAAACTAAGCACGCTCTTAGCGAACTCATCAACCAGTCACGTCTCCACGACCGTCATGATAACACATGCCTTTCCTGAGCATTGGAGGTATTACATTCTCCCCCACTTGAAATCATTGATGTCCTTTTCAACATGACCCCATCATCTCATCTGATGAAAGGGGTATTGGTGATGGTGAAGATAGAGTTCTGCAATGTCCAATCGAACAAAACTCTGATACCATTTTTCATGGTGCTAGTCTTTTCACCCTTGAGCATCCCATACCACCCAAGGATTCTAATCATCGAGCAACACTAACATGACCTCTTGTGTTGGTATTGACCAATAACCCACTTGTATCATATGAAATAGGCCTCATCTTCATTTCCTGGTGAACCCAAGATAGACATATTGAACCATGTGGAAGTTCAAATTCTCATTTCACCATCAGCGATGCTGCACCATCACCACCCAACCATCGACACCTACATGTGCCTCCCTCAAGCCAAGCATATTCGGACAACCAACTGCTCAATGTACAATCATACTATCATCCATCTAGGATGACTCATGATAGTCACCAAAGATCATGCCCCTTCTTGTAATGTGTTTTCATACCTTCGATGCATACCACTAATGTCACCTTGACATGGGAGATACATAATAGACCACATTTTCAAGTCACACCATCCTCTACTAAGAAGCCTAGCATAATGTCTCTTTGGTTGGTCACCCATCTTACTGTACATGATGTCCTTCTTGTTCCTCCTAGCCTACACGTTAATGCACCATCTTGAACATCTCATGAACATCACCCACAAGTAAACCACCAAGGCTACCAAATATAGGAACTCACCATGCAACTTGCCAAGCATGCATGACATGCCCTCTCTTGAACTCACCTCACATCTTTCTAAGTATTCCTAATGTTCACTCCATCGCACCAAACCAATCACGTTCTTAGCCAACTCATCGATCGATCACATCTCTGCGCCCGTCATGTGTAATGTTCCTGACTTGGCTAGTCTAGGAAGCACTGCTAATGTGTGTGTAGGATTAATCATTTACAACATATAAATGATCATACAAATAACAAATGCAACAAAGGACTTCAAAGTTTATATTATGATATCTTTACAGAGTACAAAGGATGAATGCAGATAAATAAAATGAATCACTTGTCTAGATCAAAAGACAAAAGGATCTTAGCTGGAATACAATAAGAAAACTAAATGATAATACTCGATAATAGATGAGCACTATGAGATCAATGGATGAGCTGGAACTATGGTAGCTCGTACGGTAACTGTTGGAAGTATGGAAAGTTTTCCTTGGCGGATATACCTCTCGAAATGGCCTGGAAACTATCCCAAATGGTTTTCCCTGCTCTAGCTCACAAGCCTGGTAATTGACCTGCCCCTTTGCTGGTGGGTCTAGACCCCATATGGATCCCCCTGGGGGAATGCATCCCTCTCTCACTAGAAAAATGCATCCTAGTGATTCCACTATTGGAATTGGGTGAGATGTATCTCAAAATGATCGCCTTGGTCTACTGGGAAATGGGTCAGAAGGGTTTCCCTGAATCTGATCTGATGCTCGCTTGGGAACCCTAAATGTGTCTGCCAAAAGTGTCACACTTCCAAGTCTGGAAAATGCGCCCTAGATGATTCCTCCATCAGAATCTAACGAGGAACTAGGAAAAAGATGTGTCTTGCCTTCCTCTCAACTATGTCGTAGGGGAATCTCTAAACTCCTCCCGGATGGGACAAGACGATCCACTTAAACTCCTCAGGAGTTGCGCCCTCACCCTGGATAAGTGCGCCCTTACTGTTGGACCCTGCGTAACTACTGCTAAAGAATGATGGAAGACTTGTGTGATATTCCCGGTGACTAGGGTGTGTCTCTCAACACCGAAATCAACCAACTGGTGTCTTCTTCTTGGAATCCACTGAACTATCTCTCCTGAGATGTGCATCTCTCCTCAATGACAAGTCATAATTTGCATAATGATGAATTAGGTCACCGACTCTTCTCTTATAGATTTCCAAAACCCTAATTCACTGCTGAAACCCTAATTCACTGCTGAAACCCTAATTCATTGTTGACCTTTTCCCTCCAAGTGACTTTTACTTTATTTTATTATTCCTTGATTAAATCACTTAATTAATTAATTAATTAATCATTTTACCTCTAAAAAATGATTTATCCATCCTTATGGCTTCTTCGACCACTGAAAGTCACTTCTCATCATCTTATACTGTAGTGATCTTCTTCCCGATTCTGATGAGCTATTACACTAAGAGGTTTCTCCAATTAATATGCCCATTATGACCTTCTTAGTGAGATTAATTATGATATGGCCCATAATAACTCAAAATTACGAAAATCATCAAAATGCAACGAAACCAAAACCAAGTTGTGCGGAGTGGATCCTGATGATGAACAATGCAAGTCGGGCCCAGTAAAACCCCTCAATATCTCTCGAACTCTATGTCACCCCTATCTGGCTACTCTGGTAGGCATAACACTCTGTAAAGTTATAATGTCCCAAAATGGGGACATTACAGTCCTCCCTGCCAGAATATTGCTTGTCCTCAAGCAATAACTAAATCCAACTACATATGATACCAGGGTCCCATATCCACCTGTGTGACATAAGGTAGACTCCCATCAATATGCGGTATCTCTAAGTGCTCACCACGCATGACACCCACATGCTCTTGATGAGTAGAATGATCAATGTCCGAGGAATCTCAGTCAACTCCCTGAGTAACCACTCTACTCAAAACTCAAATCCATCAAACGTTGAACTAACAAGCACTCCAATCCCTGGATCCCATATCAAAATGTCAACTACAATTCCCTATGGAGTATAGTTCTGTAACATATCAACACCATGAGTCTCCTACAAATAACACATGGCCTCAACCCGAAATGGGTCTATCCTACCAAACCATACCAAACTCAACACAACCCCACTGACTAATCATGCTGCTACCATAGTGAGCTACTACAAGACCTCAACGAATCACCAGTCAGTGAAGTGTTGTCCCCAATACTGAAACTCAATGGAAAATCAAAGTGGCTCCCCCCTGCAAACGTCCTCTCTTCTCCATCAATCAATTAAATGTCTGGTCCTGTAATCCCAAGGTCCCATGCTAGTCTCTGACAGGGACCATCATGTCAATATTTCTCTACTCTGATCATGGCTATCTGCTCAAAGTATCCATATTGGACCCTCCACTCCTAGATCCTTATAAGATGAAACAAACTATTGACCAAATGGACTCCCGGATCCCATGTCAAATTTGGAAGTTCATCACTTCCAATCCCCACTAATTGTTGGTGTGCCCTACTGGTAATTGTCGAAAGCACTCCACCCTCATCCTAATGAGAGTCTGAATATGTAGCAACCTCTGAGATATCCTCTGTCCCATGGCCTAGGATACTCCCCATCACACCCATGGCCTCAACTGGTTTCCCCTGATGATCCACCCCTATCCTGATGAATGAAATCAAGACACTCCTGTGAAGTGGTATTAGCCTACCAACTCTCCATGTCCCCTGCCATTGTATAGCTCCCCATGTGTTGTTGTCAATGATGAAAGTATCGGGAAAGGCTATCATAAATATCTGTAGCCAACTGTAGGACTTGAAAGTATCATATGCTTTGGTAAATCCAAAGAACTTAACCAAAGCTCGTCCATCGGCACCCATGGTAAATAATCGCCTGTACTCATCACTGAACACCAACCATTGGGTACAACGGTAGGTACCTCCACCAACTGTGGGTCAATCATTCTCCATCCATCATCACTCACACAACTGCTACTATGGTGAAGGTTATTGCCAAGATCTGTATACTGCTGCAAGGGAGAGGAATCTCCATGCTCTACTAAGTACATCTCCTCCTTGCAATCTAGTGCATCCCCCTGAATCCCAGTGTACAACTCTGCATGTCTTCGTGAACTACCACTCATCACTGTGTGCCCCTGCATACTCACGTGATCTCCTGTATACACCTGTAACATCCTGGATCCTGGGTGTACTACAGGGTCATCCTCTACATGAAGGTCAACCAATCCTGGAACACAGATTGAAGTGTCCTCATAACTGTCCCTGGATCTGGAATCCCCATGTGTACGTGTGTGCTCAACTGTCTCAACACCCCTCGTGAAGGGTGGTCCCTGTGAGCTATGTACATCCTCATGTATCTATGGATCATATCTCTCCATATTCATTAGTGATCTTGGGTACTCCTCATGCTCCTCCCTCAGCTGGTGCTCCACTGCTAAACCACCAACATCCTCTCGCAATGTGGCTAAGTGATATATCTGATTCTCTGTTGAAATAGATATAGTGGATCTCTATCTAATTTCCTCAAGGAGCTCCTCTGATCTGGACTCTGATTCTTTAAGGGTTGTCTGTGTTCGTGCTCGAATCGTCGCCGGGTGAGCAAGAATGGGAGCACTAGCATGCCCTGTTAGGCTCAGCAAGGCAGAACAGGTTTGCTATGGATCAAAATGGGTTAACAGTGAATAGAAAACAAAACGAAATAAAATCTACCTACGAACTGAAAAACAAATAACATTACAGCCATAAACAAAAATTCAAACGTGAGACAAGGGA
>ML787407.1:1634469-1646309 GCA_009831015.1 Picea engelmannii | reverse complement strand
ATAGTATTTGACCCTTCTGGAATGCTGTGAATAGTGCCATGAATGACTTCATTGCTGTTTTGATGATGTAAAGTTCTTGTCGCTATGTGCAGATGATGTGGAGTTCTTGTCGCCATGTGCAGACGAAATTTCCGTGCTAACAGTCTGTGTGCCTTCCGAGAATCTCCGTGTGCTCACCAACTCATAAGTGAGTCAGTCCACCTCAACCTTTTGCTCCCTCAATGCCCTATGATACATCTTGCCAAACTCCAATAGGTAATCCCTATCCCTCAATAATTGTTGGTAGTCATCCCTCATCACAATCACTCTCTCCCTGAGTGTATGGAAGTCATCAATGACAAGTCCCCCATCTGAACTACCCTGTGCCATTGAGGCCCTCCAACAATAACTTGCCACCAATGCATGTGTATCATTAGTGCATCTAGTGGCTACCATGATCATGTCCTCATTGACTCTCAATTGTCCTGCCAAGTGTCATGACTCCTGGTCACAATCCTGTTGAGGTGCTACCTCATGCCTCTCACTGCTAGTGTCAACAATGGAATCCCCAACAACACACTCCTCAAAATATAAGGCACTGAACTGCCCACTATCCCCTGTTCTACTATGTCTTCCTGTATGCCACTGCACGCCATCACCAACTACGACCCCTATCTGAATTGCACCATATCCTGTATGGGCAGCTGTATCCTCCTGCACACTCACCCTACTAATATCATATGCACCTGGATCCCATACAGATGTGTCCAGACACGTGCTATGGTCATTCTGATCAATAAGGAGTGCATCCTCAACATTGCAGATTGATCCTGGGAGTAAGTGTCCCAACAAGCTACCGGTCTCCACAACCTAGTCCATCAATTGAATCTTCAAGAGTGGTGATTCACTCTCTTCATACTGATAGGTATGTGTAAGTTCAACTATCTAAGCCATACCTCTCTTCCTGGGTCTGCAGATCCATATGTTCCTTGTGTACAATCCCCACACAAGGCTCCTCTACCATATCAGGAATGCCACTGATATCCTCATGTGTCGTGGCTAGCATAGGTGACTGAGAAGATGAAAAATGTGGATCACTCATCATAGGAAGCTCATAATTCTCCATACATGAATTCCTGGAAGCCATGTCTACACCCACCAGTAGGTCATCCAACCTCCTAATCTCATCATGTCTAACTGCCAACACATATGAATCCTCACAAGTTTCACCACTATGCTAAAGTGTTGAATCCTCAACATTACCTGATGGGGAAGATGAAGGATATGCGTTATCATCCTGTCCATAAAACTGTCCCTCAAATGCGCAAGAGTCACTAGCCTTATCAGATTGCTCCAAATATGCATCTATGGTTGCATTCACACACATCTCCTCATACTCGTTGTCATAGTGCACCTCAAAAATGTGCAACTTCCCTTTACCCCTACATCTGTGCTTTGGCTTCCAAGGCACTTTGCAACTGTAGCAACGCTCCCTACATCTAATGGGTGTATGCTCCATCTGTGCTCCTGTCAATCCACTCACTGGTAATGATGTATCTAGATCCTTATCTGATTTTTCCCTTAGGCTGGCAGGAAAACCAGCTATGATACCACTGTAATGTTTCTGACTTGGCTAGTCTAGGAAGTGTTGCTAATGTGTGTGTAGGATTAATCATTTACAACATATAAATGATCATACAAATAACAAATGCGACAAAGGACTGCAAAGTTTATATTATGATATCTCTGTGGAGTACAAAGGTCGAATGTGGCTAAATAAAATGAATCACTCTACTAGATCAAAAGACAAAAGGATCTTAGCTAGAATACAATAAGAAAACTAAATGATAATACCTGATAATAGATGAGCACTGCAGGATCAATGGATGAGCTGGAACTATGGCATCTCATACGGTAATTGCTGGAAGTCTAGAAAGTTCACCCCGACGGCTATATCTCTCAGAATGGCCTGGAAACTATCCCAAATGGTGCACCCTTCTCTAGCTCACAGGCTTGGTAACTGAACGATCCCTCTGCTGGTGGGTTTGGACCCTGGATGGATCCCCCTGGGGGAATGTGCCCCTCTCTCAATGGAAAAATGAATCCTAGTGATTCCACCATCGGAATCGGCCGAGAAGTATCTCAAAATGATCTCCTTGGTCTAGTGGAAAATGGGCCAGAAGGGTTTCCCTGAATTTGATCTGATGCTCGCTCAAGAACCCCGAATGTGTCCGCCAAAAGTGTCGCACTTCCAAGTCTGGAAAATGTTCCCCACATGATTCCTCCGTCAAAATCTGACGAGGAACTAGGAAAAATATGTGCCTTTCCTTCCTCTCAACTGGGTCGGAGGGGAATCTATGAACTCCTCATGGATGGGACAAGTCGATCCACTTAACCTCCTTAGGAATTGCATCCTCACCCTGGATAAGTGCGCCCTTACTGTTGGACCCTACATAACTGATGTTGAAGAAAGATGGAAGACATGTGTGATCTTCTCGGTGACTAGGGTGTGTCTCTCAACATAGAAATCAACCAATTGGTGTCTTCCTCCTGCAATCCACTGAACTATCTCTCCTGAGATTCACCTCTCTCCTCAATGACAAGTCATAATCTGCATAATGATGAATTAGGTCGCTGACTCTTATCTTATAGCTTTCCAAAACCCTAATTCACTGTTGAAACCCTAATTCGTTGTTGACCTTTTCCCTCAAAGTAACTTTTACTTTATTTTATTATTCCTTGATTAAATCACTTAATTAATTAATTAATTAATCATTTTACCTCTAAAAAGTGATTTATCCATCCTTATGGCTTCTCCATCCATTGAAAGTCACTTCTCATCATCTTATCCTATAGTGCTCTTCTTCCCGATTCCGATGAGCTATTACACTAAGGGGTTATGCCCATAATAACTCAAAATTATGGAAATTAATTAATTAGTGAAATTAATTAAGATATGACCCATAATAACTCAAAATTATGGAAATCGTTGGAATGCAACAAAACCAAAACCAAGCTGTGCGGAGTGGATCCTGATGATGAACGATGCAAGTCAGGGCCAATAAAACCCCGCAATATCTCTCGAACTCTCTATCACCCCTATCTAGCTACTCTGGTAGGCATAACACTTTGTAAAGTTATAATGTCCCAAAACGGGGACATTACATCATGATATCACACACCTTTCCTGAACGATGGAGGTTTACAACAAGCAATATGGAGAGATTAATGAAAATAGGTCAAGTATTGTGGCTAGCTTTCCTTTAGTAAGTGTTCACTATAAATGAAATCAAGTTCCACCCTTGATCCAATATGTTTTTTTTTTATCTAAAAGTAACCAATGTATCTCTCTTTGCATTATATCAAGATACAATACTCATTTAATTGTTTCAAATACTATGTAAAACCCTGGTTCAATACTTGATCTATTTTTTTAAGCTCTGGTTGTTAACGTTTTGGGTTAAGAATGTTTTGTGGTATATCAAGATCTAATACTCAGTTTATCATTTTATATACTATGTAAAATCTTGATTTGATACTAGATGTGTCTTTCTAAGTTCTTGTTGTTGCATTTTGGGGTCAAGAAATGTCTAATTGTTGTGAAAAAAAGAAGATTAATTAATCCATTAAGTAATTTGGGAAATTACAAACTCGGGTAGTGTAGTCCTCATAGATTTATTTTCCATGGCTCTCTTGGGGTTTATTTTGTACCAGCCATTTAGGGTGCTAAATTTCTTTAGAGCCTATGTAACCCTTGTTGTTCTTCATTCTGTTCATAAGCAATATTACAAAGATGGAAATCAATATTCGAATTGCATCAATAAGTATAGATCTTACTTCAATGTTAGAGTACTGAAGTTTTTTTATCATGTTAAAGGATTATTGAATGCTCATTTTATTTTTAGTACTCCACATAAGGTACATGGTACTAGATATTTGTTGCACTTTTTTTTTTTATTCAGAAAGGATTAGATCAATGTCTCTTAGAGGATGGAAGACACCTTGAGCCATAACTTGGAATTGACTATGACAAGTTTAGATCATGAAAAAATTGTATATGATTTGCTATTATAGATATACTTGACAATTTATATACTCTATAACTTTTAATATAAAAAGAAATTTTAGGTGAGGGAAAGATTTATATTTATGTGGTACAAAATATTTCAATTATTAGAATGAGTGTATCACAATTTCCCAACTATGTAAAAATCTCAATTATATCTTCATTGGTGAGAATTCAATACACCTAATTTTGGTATTTTCAAGACTATATTGTTGATATGTAGTTTAACTTGTGTAATTAGTGAAAATTTATTAACAACTTAGATCCATCTGAACTTCATATTAATAAACTAAGTGAAAACCTTTTTTCAAGTTTAAAACTTTAACATAAATTTGTAGTTGGAGTCATTTTATCCCTCTCATCATAAGAGCTAAGATTGATTTAGACTAATTATATTAAATTGATTTATTTCATGTATTGATTGTTATTATTATTTATGTGCAATTCATTTCTTTTTATTACAACTTGTTATTTAAAATTAAAAATTACATTTTTTTATTGAATTATCAATATTTCATACCAAATGTAAACATGATTGTTATACAACATAAACAAACTAATATATCAATAAAATATTCTCAAATATTTAGTCAATCTACTAAATAATAACTTGTAATTATGAATCATACTTCTTCAATTTCTTAACATTTTTGTTTTACACTTTATTTATTAAGGAAATAATTTCATGTTTAATCATATTAATTTTATTCTAAATAGAAATTGTGAGCATTAATTGGTGGTTTTCATTCATTTTTTTTTTTAATGGACAGATTTGGCAAATAGAGTTTAAAAACAATATGTAATCAAATAATAGTTCATTTTTAATAATTTGCAAATAAAATATAGTTTTATCAAATTTTGAAACTTTTTAAATATGATAAAAAATAACCAAAAATATACAAATTGATATACTCAAACATTCATCTAAACAAATACATACACATAAAGTGATACATACACATAAAGTGTTATATTTAAAATATATATAAATTAGATAAATAGGAACCAAGTGAGGGATGATGGAATTACATACACATAAAATGTTATATTTAAGATATATGTAAATTAGATAAATAGGAAAAGTCAGGGATGATGGAATTACTCTTGCACAAATGAACACACACAATCATGAAATTAAAGAATGTGGCTATTATAACACACATGAAAACGTAGAGAGGGGCTTACATGCAAGAAACGAACACCCACAATCATGAAATCTACGGCAAACAAGAACACATGTCGAGGAGCTTACATTGACCTTTTGGTTGGGTAGTTTTCTTAATATTAGTTCTATATATGGTAATGTTTATAATTTCTTTGCAGTTATAGATAACCTTTGATTTTGAATTTTTTAATAAGGTGAATATTGTATATTTGATGTGTTTTGTATCTTTTATTTTTTTTTAAAGTATTATATATTCGTTTCATTTGATGACATATTAGGTATCTCCTCCATAGTGGATTTTTAAAAAGAGTTTTTTACATAAGAAAGAGTCTAAAGTTAAAGTCGAAATTTTAAAATTATTAAAAATTGATAATATTAAAGTAAAAAAAGTTTCATTTTTTTTTAAATTTTTATTGGAATTATCTAAAATTTATAATTTAAAAAAAAAAAATAGTAAAAGAGATGAAGAAAAAGTTGGACTTTATTGGTTTTTTTTTTAATATAGTTTGGTTTTAATGTTGTTTTTTAATTAAATTTTTATTATTATTAATATTGTAGTGGTTTGGGTGTCTTGATTTGATTTGTAGTTATTTTTTTTATGATATTGTTAACAATTTGAATGAAGATGTTAATGATGATATCAAATTTTAAATATTAAAGAAAAAATGATTATGAATCCATTAATTTTCTTTAATATTTTGTTTAATTATAATTTCAAAGATTATAGATAAGTTTTTCTAAATATTTTTATCTTTGAAATATTCACAAATTATCTTATTGTGTTTCATATTATTATAGTTAAGTACTCTTTAAATTTGGAGATGATTTTTTTAGGATTTTGATTTTGAATGGAGGAAAAATCTAGTTTAAATTTTTACACTTAAAAACATTTATAAACTAAGTGTTTACATGTATTATATATATTCAAGTTCTTTGTGGAAGTCTAATGAAACAAAATGCATTTATTTTATGTTTGAAATTATCTAAACAACATGGAATAAGTTGTTCTTAAATATTATTTCATAATTAAATAATTATTACAAAAAATAGAAATGACATTCTTTTGGGGTCTTTCTCAATTTTAAGAAAACTAAATCACATAGGAAAAGCTTTTGGAGTGAAAAGCTTTAATCCATCTCATTCAAAATGGAATTATTTGGGTGAAATAGTGGCATGAAGAGGAATTAATTTGGATATTTCATTTCCTTTCAAAAACCATTTTGCACATGCTATTTTCATGTTAGATGAAGGGAGAAATATTTTGCAAAGTATAAAATGAATAAAATACACACATACATACATCTATGAACAAACTCTCATGAGCTCCATAGTGAGATAGAGCCTTGGAAAATTGCTAAAACATCACGGGTAAAACAAATTTGTCAAATATCCTTAGTACACCCACATTAAATCACAATTTCAAAATATTTGTTACAATACCGACCTTCAACTAAAATTTTAAAGAAAACAAAGTTATTCATTACCTTTATTAAGGTTCAATAAACCAAATTTCCCTGAGTAGAAGTTCATCATAACGTCATGATCTCTCTCTCTCTCTCTCTCTCTCTCTCTCTCTCACACACACACACACACACACACACCAAGTTAGTCAATGACCAATTTTATAAAACACCCTGCTTCTTTATGTGTATCAATTGACATCAAATAAATATTAGTATATCAAGCCCGTAAATATGTAATTTAATATCAAAAGTACAAATTTATAAAATTTATATTTACTATTCTTGTGTCTCTTGATTAAGATACAAGTATCTTTAAAATATCTCATTTTTTATATTTTCTACATGTGTTTTAGTGATATTTTATACATGTGTTTTAGTTCATATTTATTATGGTGATTATAGGTATTGTTTAATATGTTCAAGGGTCAATTTGGTGAATTATAATGATTTGTAGAAATGGACATATCAATTAGAAAATTTACTCTTAAAGTACATGGATGTGAACATTAGAAACTCCTCAATAATTTTTATATCAATTAATTGCAAATTATTGAGACTCTTCAAATATAACTATCATTGATGATGTTATAAAAAGTATAGTTTCTATAAATTATTCTCCCATATTGTAATATCTCATGGTTTATTGAGCATGAAAAACATAGGAGTCTAGATGTAAGTTTTAGAAAAATTTGTTGAAATGACCACCCCTTAATCATGGAATCTACACTAAATTAATCCCTCTTCGTTATAAAAGGGAAATGTAAAAACTTGAGAATGTGATCTGGATTGTATAGATTACTAAATGAAACACACAAAGAAATATAGCAGAGAGCAAAATAACACAGTGAAAATCCAACTTCTATTAATGAATAAAATAATAGAATATTGTAGAACACAAATTGACTAGAATGGTGGTAGCATATCTCTAAAGACAAAGAGATGGAGGCTACACTCATTCACAAAAAGATAATACAAGAGGCTAAAAGGATGACCTTTTAACATAAATCAATAACCCTAAAGGTACAAAACCATAAACCTAGGAGAAGAAGCGCCAAAAGGTGTTTTGAAATACCAAAACATATGTTTGGGTGTTAGTTTCTACATCAACTTTAAAGGAACATAACTTTCACATACAATATCCTTTTGGCATGCATAGTAGCTTGTTGGAAATCTCTAATAGAGGAAAATAATAAAAATAGTATGACATGGATTTGTTAAAGAAAAATCCAGGCTAGCATCGCTTGTCCAAAAATCTTATTAGGGGACTTAGAATGGACCTAGAAGTTTAGGACCCCAAAAATCATAACAAAACTTCCTTGATGGAGAACCATGTTGATTCGTGGAAGAGGTGTGTGGTGATCGATATCCATTTGGATTAGTCCTCCCCCCTTAGGAATCAATAGATGGGGAAAATTATGTTGAATATGGATCTGGGTGAGTCATTTTTCCTTGGTGAAGAAGTTGACTTGCTTTGACAACTTCATAGAGTTGTATGTTTTTCTAGATAGTTCCTTTCATTTTGGCGTCCATGATTTGATACACCTAGCTTGCTCAATGCAGTCAAGATTGAGTTTTATAAGATATAATTTATCAACCACCTTTGAGGTGTCCAACAGAGGTGGTAAATATGGTCTAAGAAACTCTAGATTAAATATTAGGTGTAATCCAAGGAAAGGAGGAATACTCGATTCAAAATCATTTTCACCCATAACCTTTATGATGGTGTAAGACCCATATCACAGTGGTATGATATTCCTATGGGGACCCATGAGGAACTCTTTCTACAAATGAAACCATACCTTGTCACCAAACAGAAACTTGTCTGGAACCCAATGTTGGTCATGTCGTTGCTTGTAATTGGCATTGGCCTTCTGTAATATATAATGAACCTAATGTTGGAGGTGTTAGATCCATTCAAAAAATTTAGTTGCTTCGTCTGCCTTAGCCTAAGCATGGAATGACTTTGTGAGTGAAGATGGAATGGGAAGAGATACATCAATGGAGGTAAATGGATGGAATCCAAAGCATACCTGAAAATGGTTGTGGACAATAGAGTTGTGGAGGGATCTATTATAGCTATGTTGAACATATGGAAGACTCTCATCCCATGTACATGGATGCTTGGAATTGTATATGAACATGATATGCACAATCATCATGTTGATCACTTCTGTTTTCCCATTTGTTTGGGGGGTGAAAGGCAGTCAAATTGGTCAACTTGGTGTCCATCAGAGACCATAGGGTAGAAAAAAAGGTACTAAGGAACCTGCTATCCCTATCTTAAACAATGGTATGTGGTATCCAAAAATTGAACAGAAACATGGCCCAAATAAAACAAGAGCACATTTTGGATATGGAAGTCCAAAACTTGTTTCCCTGCACTCAGTGTTTGATACATAGTAGCAAAGTCAGAGTCATTGTTATATAATTGTGACCTCTTGGAGGTTTTGTTCCCATAGGAGTTAAGAACTATGGTTAGTGCCACAACTGAGGGATGATTAAGGAAATATGAAAGTGTTACACATTATTTTGGTCACCTCATTGATCACCTGACAACATCTGTTCATGTTCCCTGAAAATATTAAAAGAGACTTTCTCCATGAGAAAAGTGATTTGCTTTCCTTTTTCAAAAACCATATCAAGGAAGGTCATTGCACCCTTCCATATGCATGGGGTGCGATGATGCCTGATCGTTGCACTCTTCCCTAAATCTAGACTATGACGTCGTCGCATGCTGCTTATGCATAGGGTGCGACAATGCTTAAAGCAAAGGAAAAGTCAAAATTCACGAATGTTCTAGAAGGGAATTTTCTAGAAGATGAGGTGGCTTCTGATCGGTTTGGATATTACTCACTTCTCTGATTTAGTGGGATCATCCTAATCTCCTCATCGATCTCTCTTTCACACTATATAAAGAGGGATCTCTCGTGGAAAAGGCTAAGGTTGAATAGGCTAAGATTTGCATGGAGAGTTCTACTTCAGATTATGCTTGAGAGATTTTCTTTAGTTCTTTAAGTCAGGTTGTGGATCTTGTTCATTCAAAGCATTGGAGAAAAGGTGTGTGTGTTGAAGAAAAGATCCATTGAAAGGGGACCTTGCGACATCAAGGCATGGGTTGTATTCTCCACTTTCCATTTAATTTAATACAACAATACATTTCTTCCCTATAAAAGAATCTCATCTTCTTTTGTATAGTTCCTTGATCATATACATGGACTTCATTAGAATATATGTATCTTTGTTTTCCCTCTTTGTTAGTTTGTGATTCTTAGACAGGCTTACTATTCTGAAAACTCAAGGAAGGAGCTACAAGGACAACACTAGTGAGGATCAAGCGTTGTTTAAAAGGTACGTCACTTGTACCTCACTAAATTAAATTATATGATAATTAAGTTTAGGGCGAAGTGTGTATTCTGTTCTGTTTTGTGCTAATTTCCTATGGAAGTTAGGGAGATTTGTTTGTGTCTGCACTTACCGATTAGTCCAAAAAAAAGAATTCCCCCCAAAGTATGATGTTGGAAATCATGACATCTGAAATACTTTGTATAATGTGTGTGTCAAAAACAAGGAGCACATCGATCGAGAACATGCAAACAATCAAGCATATTCATGATAACATACCATTTTCTGAGGTAGGAATTCCCATGCTCAGACTACAAGTGACTCTAATTATAAGTTTCAAGTGATTCATGGCCACTAAACATACACCATGGATCCATGTCATCATGATTTAGCACAACCACCAGGAATACACTATGGATCTATGCTCTAAAAGAATTCAAATTCAGACATAACCACGAGACATACACAATGGATTTATGTGTCAACATAAACTTATGAATACTCTGTTGCAACCTAGACCAAAATGATAAGATACAGGGTCTTTAATGCCATCATTTCTAAGTACAAATCTAGCCATGTGATTACAGGAGTCGAAGTCGAACATGGTAGAAACCACTTGATTACCAGTCATTAGTGAAAAGAGTTAACAAGTGCGAGGGAAATCACCATTGATGTCAATGAATCCCAAGGTACTCTAATACAATCCAACGAGTGTGAATAAATGAGTTGAATTCAAACATTCGATGGAATTTTCCAATCAGGGATCAATGATGTAAACCCACTGTTGAAAACAAAGAAACCTTCCATTGAGGCATGCAAGATCTAAGGTACTAAATGATTTCTAAGTCTTTTTCCCATATAATGAGTTGAAGTTGACAGGAAAATACTTGTCATAGGAGGGCCTTGATGTATCCCCCATCAATGACATGAAATATGTAATAGATTTGAAGTAGATCAGAGTATGAAGTGATTTAGAACTGACACAAGGAAGGCCAACATGGTAGAAAATTTATAACTGCATGTAATGATCCCAAGCCAAATTCTTTCTTGGAATCACTAACTACTACTGATTTATTGAGTTATTAAGTGCATACAAGATTCATCAACACATGGAGATCACAATATATTCAAATTGTAGAAGCACAAGCAAAGATTTGACCTTTTACTATGAGCAATGTAAGATCAATACTATAGATGGCCGATCTGGCATAAACCTCAGATGGTCGTACAAGCAATAGATATGAGCTGCTACAAAATGCTCCCGCTAATACAAAATAATGCCTCCAAAGGCTGAATAAGAAATGAAGATCAATACAAGCAGATCTGAATGCCAAACTCTCCAGCTGAAGACTGTCACGCTCCAATAGAAGGCTGAAACCCTCAATAACTCGGCCATGCTGCCAAAAGTGTCCAACCACTCTAAGAAATATGCCAATTGATAGATCGGGCAGCTGCAAGGAAAACCCAGATGTCCAAATTCCCAAATCCACTCTCAATCTCCATAGATCTGAATTCTCCACTGAATTGTGTGCTCCACTGGATGACTGAAACCCTAGCTAGTTTGACCATGATGAAGGAGATATCCAAATGACCTGAAACTCTCCAAGAATATCGATCGGGTGATGGTAAGAAAAACCCAGGTGCCCGAATCTCCAAGATCCCTCTCAATCGCTGTAGATCTAAAATCTCCACTGAATGGTGCACCCCACTGGATGACTGAAACCCTAGCAGGTTTGAACCTGATGAAGGAGGCCTCCAAATGCTATGAAACTCTCCAAGAATATAGATCGGGCTATGAGAACCCTGTGGGAGAAGTTTCAGGTTC
>ML787407.1:1574897-1603634 GCA_009831015.1 Picea engelmannii | reverse complement strand
AAAAACCTCATTGCCTTCCAGATCCTGCAACCTGTAAGTGTTGTTGGAAAACACTTCAAGGATCTTGAAAGGCCCGAACCAGAGGGCATCAAATTTACTGTGTTTTCCCTTTTCCTGCCTGGGTGCATCCCATTTGAGCACCAAATCACCCTGCTCAAACTCTTTCTTTTTGTTTTTTCTGTCAAAAGCATGCTTGATCTTCTGCTGACGATTGTAAGCTCTGTCTAGGACTTGTTCTCTGATCTGCTGCACCTCCACCATCTGATGAATTCTTCTGAGCACATGGTTAGGCTCCCCCTCATAGTCTTGGAGGATATTTTCCACAGGCAAGGCAAGTTGAGTGGGGAAGATAGCCTCAATCCGATAAACAAGCTGGAAAGGTGAGAGACCCAGGGACTTCTTTGTTGTCACTCGGTCGGCCTAAAGTGCAAATTTGAGCTTTGAGTCCCAGGTCCTTTTATTATCCTCTAATAGCTTTTTGATAATCTTGATTAGAATTTTATTAGAGGACTCTGCCAGTCCGTTTCCCTGAGGGTAGTAGGGAGTGGAGTGAATCAGTGAAATCCCAAATTGTTCACAAAACTTGATCAGAGGCTTAGACTGAAATGGGGAAGCATTGTCAGTGACAATTTTGCTAGGGCAGCCAAACCTAGCTATGATGTCCTCCAGGAAGCTGATGATTGCTTTGTGAGAAGTGCTTCTGGTAGGGACAGCTTCTATCCATTTAGTGAAGTAGTCGGTTGCTGTCAAAATCCATCGGTGTTGGCCACTTGAGGGAGAATGAATTTCCCCGATAAAGTCCAATCCCCACTGTTGAAAGGGTGCTGAGACCACCACAGGCTTCAATGGCAGGGATTTGAGCTGCTGCTTCCCTGAGAATTTCTGGCATTTGATGCAAGCTCTAATTTCCCTGCAGACATCAGGAAATAAGGTGGGCCAGTAGTATCCATCCCGAAGGATCTTGTGAGCAGTGGTCTTCCAAAAATAATGGCCTCCACAGAGACCACTATGGAAATCATTCATAACCTTCTGGGCCTATTGTGGGTCCATACATAGTAGTAATATCCCCTGGGGGTCTTTCCAATACAAAGCTTGGCCAATAAGACAATACCTGACAGCTTTGAGCTTTAAATCTCTTGCCTTGCTTTTTTCCATCCCATCAGGGGGTCTCAACTCCTGCAGGAAATAAAAGATATCTTTGTACCAAGGGCATGCTGATAGCGGCACAGTGCTTTGGGAACCTTTGTTGGATGATTCAACTTGCTCATTGATAAAATTGATTTCCAAGGCTTTATAATTGGATTCGGCCAGGAGCTTGGCCAAACCTTGCCCTTTTATTAGCTTGGTGGGCTTAATTTCCAGGTCAAATTCTAGGATCTTGGCGATCCATTTACTTCTTCTTTCGTCTATGTCAGGCTGTATAAGAATGTCCTTCACAGAGGTTGAAGGGACATATGAAATGATTTTTGAGTGTAAGACATAGACCTTGAAATCTTTGAGAGCTTTCACCAAGGCATAAGCTTGCTTCTCCATGATCTCGTATCGGAGCTCTGCATCTCTCAGTGCCTTGCTAAAGAAGGCAATAGGCTGCTCTTTCCCTTGATCGTTTTTCTGCAACAGAACCGCTGCTACTGTGTCAAAGGAAGCAAAGGAAAATATCATAAAATCTTTAGAATAGTCTGGACTGATCAGGACAGGAGCCTCGGTCAATTCTTTCTTTATTTGGTCGAAAAACTTCCTGGGCTCAGCAGTCCATTTTATTTCATGTCCCTTCCTGAGCATGGCTGTAATATGTTTCACCAATTCAGCAAAATTTGAGACAAACCTCCTCAGGAAATTAATCCTTCCCAAAAATGCTTGGACCTCCTTTTTAGATCTAGGAAGTGGAAAGGCCTGAATTGCTTCTACCCTGTCTGGATCAATCCTCACTCCCTCTGCTAAGACTATATGGCCTAATAGCTTTCCCTCTTGCATAGCAAACAATGATTTCTTGGGATTTAGGGAAAGGCCAAACCTGCAACACTTCAGAAAAACCCTCTTCAAGTGGCAGTGGTGCTCTATATCAGTCTTGGAGAAGACCGTTATGTTGTCTAGGTAAATCACCACAAACTTATCTTTTTCCCCGATGAAGGCTATGTCCATGGCTCGCTGAAACGTTGCCCCTGCATTCATCAATCCGAAGGGCATCTTGGCATACATGAATGTGCCCCAGGGAGTGGTGAAGGCTGTCTTTTCCCTATCTTCGGGCATGACTGATATCTGATTATAGCCAGAAAATCCATCAATCATAGATATCCTAGATGCACCAGTGACCCTCTGCAATACATGTTCCATGTTGGGCAGGGGGTAATTGTCCTTCCTTGAACTCCTGTTCAGGTTTCGGAAATCAACACATAGTCTGATCTCTCCGCTCTTCTTTCTTACTAGGACCAAATTGGCTACCCAGCTAGAGTATCTCAAGGGGACTATGATTTGGGCATCCAACAGCTTTTTTACCTCCCTCTCCATGACAGGTAACAGCGTAGGATTTATCTGTCTTAGCTTCTGCTTGAAAGGTATAGCCTCCTCTTTCAGTGGGATCTTGTGCTCTATGACTGATGTGTCGTATGTCTTGAGGTCTTCGTAGGTCCACGCGAACACGTCAACAAACTCCCTCAGCAAATCAGTATATCTGATCCTCTTCTCCTCAGTCAAACTCCTCGACAGCTTGACAAACTTGGGTTCCTCCGGTGTGCCTATGTTGCATTCAGTCGTATCAGCATCATCACTTGCAATTTTGCCCTTTATCGACACATCATTCCCATCGAACAATCTTTCTAATGGGATCAGACCTCTTGGTATATGATTGCTCGACAGTTGAATAATCTGATGATCAACAACTTCATCCAACAACTCCCCAGGGTGGTGGTCAGGCTCCTCGTCAAGGTCCTCATATATATGCAATGCAGAGAAGTCATCGATGGATTGGAGGAACTTCTCAATCTCCTGATCATCTTCAAATACCTTCCAATGTTTGACATTGTCCGGTACGGAGGGTCTGTATCTTACTTCCACCTCTGATCTATCATCGGGCAGCGCAGGAGCTTCGAACAAACTGGTTGAGAAGGATTGAAAGTCGGCTGGAGCATTTTCTTCCCGTGGAATGAAAGAGATGTTGAAATCTAGGAAGAAACTATCAATTAGATCCCATACCTCGTTCCTGTAATTCTTGAGGCGAGGGCGCTTGGTCTGATAGACGTTTTTGACCTGCTGGACAATTAATTCTGCATCCCCAAACACAGCCATCTCCCTGATTCCCATTTCTTTTGCAGCCCTTAATCCTAGAACCAGAGCCTCATATTCTACCACATTGTTGGTGACTTCAAATTCCACCTTGTATGACAATGATATGGTTTCCTGAGAAGGGGATTTGAATACCACTCCGGCACCTGCACCTATACTGGAAGAAGCTCCATCAAAGAACATCTTCCAAAAAGAGGTGGTCGAAGGAGGCATCCCTTAATCAGGACTGAGCTACTTTCTGATCTGCAAAGGGGTCTCAGGTTCATCAATGACCTGCAATAAGCTAGATCCTAAGTCAGTGTCCAAGGCATAGATGGGATGATTAGTGGGGCTTGCTTCATCACTGACTATGTAGGCTAGCTGGGCCTCCCTGTATAATCTCCTATGTCCCCCCCCAAAGATTGGAATGGTGGCATAGGTGAGGTCCATCTGTAACGTCCCTCCAAGTCTCTTAATCCAAGATCTTGACAACAGCATGCCAAACTTGGGGGGAACATCAGCTACCACTATATCCATGACCATACTTTTCATGGGTAGCTGAAACAAGGAAACCACCAGGTCCTTAATCACTCCCAAACATTGTACCCTCCTGGAGTCAAAGGAATAGAGGTCATGATAGGCTCGGGTGACTTCTAATCCTAGCTCTTCCATGACAGCTTTAGGCATAAGGTTGTGAGAGGCCCCTGAATCCATTAAGAAAATATGCAACACTTTGTCATGTATGTTCAGGGAGGTGTAGAAGGGAGGGAATGAATCATCTCTGTCTTCTACCATGGGACCTAGGACCACTGCAGGCCTTTCATCTTGGAGGTTTATGCAGTCTATGGAAGGGCTAGAGGCTTCAGATTTCAACAGGTCGGAGAAGCGTTTTTTGAATTCCCCATGTTTGATTAACTCAGTGAGGGGCACGGGGATTCTGATCTTTTGAATTTCATGCTCGAAATTGAAGGAAGATGTGAGTTTTGGCATTTCTCTAATCTCAGGAGCATGATTTTGAATAATAGGGGAGAGAGGTTGGGCCTTCTTACCTCTGTGGTTGTCTGCTGCTTCGTCAGTAGGCTTCTCTGCTCTAGTAGATGACTCAGGAACATCAGGTGCTGCTGCCCTCTTGTCTGATCTCAGGTTATACCTGCCTCGGCCACCGCCAGCTTTGTCTCCTTTTCTCAATTCATTTAGCTGACTATCCATGAGAGACTTCTCGTATGCTGACTGAGTTAGATGGGGAAAAGGAGGAGTGACTTCTACAGAGTGGATTTTAGGCTCAGGCTCATCTTGTTGTCTTTCTTCTTCATCAGCTATAAAGTTGTTCTGAAAGGGAGCCTGAATCCTTTGGTCATCTCTGTCTCTTTCCTTCTCTTTGTGCATAGTTGGAGGAGCAAAATTGTTTGGTCTCCTGAAACCTCCTTTATTTTTGGTGTTCTGAGGGCCCTTATACATCTGCCTCCTTTCCACCTTCAATCTCTCCACCTCTTATTTAAGAAATTTCATTACTTGAGCTAGCTCACTTACTTGAGGGTGGGACAATGATGGGCCAGAGATGTTGGAGTCAGAAGTCGAGGCTTCTAATTTCCCTTTTCTTCTATTTGTGTCAGCCTGGTTCCTCAGTCTGTCAGCTGCTAACATATTGGATTCCACTTCTATAGCTGCATCTTGCATCTGAGCTAAAGAGGTGGCTCTCCTTTCTCTTAATATGAGACAGAAGTCAGGGTCAAATGCACTAGCATATGAAATTTGAGCAGAGGCTTCGGAAGGCTTTATCTCTGCAGGAATCTTATTATACATCTTATTGAATCTCTTGGAGAAGTCAGAGACAGGCTCGCCTTCCTGCTTCTTCAGGGACCCAAAATCGGTCATGTAATATATGTAATATTTTCTATCCCCCCATTGTCTCAGGAAAACATTATCCAGAGCCTCAATTCCAGCTATGGATCCCAGGGGCAGTCCCCTGAACCACTTCCTAACTTCACCATCCAGGCTCTAGACGAAGACTCTCATCCAAACATCTTCATTCTCAATATTTAGGTTGTCTGCATAGTTGTAAAAGGCAGCCAGGTTCTCTTCAGCAGTCACATCTCCCTCACCGCTAAACTTGGGCATGTATTTCAAATAGTCTCCAGCAGGGAGAGGGTTCAAAGGCTGAGGAAGAATCAAAGGAGCATATCTAGCAGTGACTATGGCATCCATTCTTTTTGGAGGGGGATTAACACCAGCCATAGGGATGTTGAGCAGAGGAGAACTTGGAGGAGATGGAGTGTGAACAGGTGAGGAAAGAAGAGAGGTCCTCACAGGAGACGACGGGGAAAATAGAGAGAAGTCTAAGGGACCTGAGTGTGCAGGCATTTCTCTCTATGAAGCAGTAGTAATCAAAGGAGGAGTAGTGAAACCTCCTGAGGGGGGAGTGACAAGGATCTCTCCCTCTGATACTAGACCAGGAGGGGAAAACTCAGCAGGAACACTCCCAAAGTTCAGAAAATGGGAAACTTCAGAGGAAGGACGACTAGGAAACTGAGAATCTGGAAATGGAGTTCTCACAGAAGGGGAGGGCGTATTACCTTTTTCATCGACAAAAACTTCTTTTGCAGCTCTCTTTCCTTTTCTGTGCACCGCTTCCAAGTCTGCTTCTGGTGTGGCCAGAGGCAAGTGTGGATTTGACCTCGTATGTCTGCCTCTCGAAGCCATAGTTGATAGAACAGGTTCTCCCCAGCGGAGTCGTCACAGTGGAGTCGCCAGGTGCACAGGAGCAATCTTCAAGTTCTGATATCTGATGCACCTTCAGAAATCAGCTGATCTTTGTTGTTCAATCACGGGGAAAATATTCAACTTCGTCCCCAGAAACGACGCCAAAAATGTTGGCTATCGGAGGTCACCCCTGGATTGCTAGCAGGGGCAGAGCCCGACGCCCATCAGATTAATGTCACGATTTGTTTAAAGGGTGATCAAATGGAGAAGAACTCAAAAAAACACAATCTCAACTCGGAAACTAGACCAGGCATGCATGAACGAGTGAGGTCTTGATAAACTTCAAACATTGAGTCGTAGTAAAAGGGGTGAGCAGGTGGAAGACTTATGCAAGAAGGATGCAGAGGTCTATAATAAACATCAAGTTCATCACAGACTGGAGAAGAAAGCATTCAAACACAAAGTCTCTTTATATTCAAACACTGAAAACCAGAGAGTACAAAAATGCCACGACAAATCCTTTATCATAACATAGCTGCAACAATCCACGTGAATCATTCAACTGTGAACACTCTGGCATGAGATGAAACAAAGCTGGAAAAAGGAGAACTGTTTGTCATAAACCAAGAAGTCTCAAACACAGAGGCATAACCAGGAAACCAGAATGTCGCTGAAACTTTACAGTCAGGAGATTAGCTCTACCATCGATAGATACAAAAATGGCAAAAATGCCTACATATACTCAAAACAACAACAGCAGCGGAACCAAGAAGAACACATTGAAAGCTTTGCATCTACATGGCTTTTGACACTCTGCAGCCACAATCTTTGAATAATCATGCAACTTGTGGCAGACGCGATAGATCTTCTGACAGTTACATCGTCGAATCGACGTGCCTTTAATTCATTACAGGACATCCCCATAATGGCGGAGACGATGTCTAACCACCCTCAACTGCTTCAATAACTGCTTCTTGGGATGGGGAACAGTCCAACCAACTCAGCATTTCGGGATAAGGAGGACTTCTCACACTGCCACCTGGAATAACTGAATCGTTGTAGGGATGGGCATGGAGGGCAGCGTGGAGGATGAGTGCACGACAGGAATGGTGGTGCTGGGTCACAAGGACGTGGAAAAAGTGACGAGATGAGAGAAGGATGACGGAAGTCGATTCATGGTGGAAGACGTCAGGTGGAAGGAGAGGAAGACGGGAGAAATAAATTCTCGGGTGAGAGGCTGACGTGGAAAAGAACGAGACACGTGGCCAACAACGAGTGGATGATGAGAGGAGGGAGAACCAGGTGGACCGAGGAGGGAAGGTGAATGGATGACACACGGCAACATGAGAAAGGTGGAGGGAAGAATGAAATGGCGGGAGGAGGGCCCACACCGTTTAAGCATAGGGCAGCTGAGAAGGGTGGGGCTGCACGAGAGTCGTTGATCGGGGCGCCTCGATCGTGGCCGTCGGGAAGCTGCATATGGGATTCTAGACCCCCCCCCCCNTAAAGTTCGGAAGGCAAGGGGGGTCCGGAATCCAACGCGTGTCGTTGATCCGGGCGCGCGAATCTGGACCGCTTGGACTTGCTCGTTGCTTACCATGGGCGCATAATCACCCAAAACTTAGGACAAATGGGTTTTTAAACCCTTCTTTTGCCATCTAATCCCCTCTACAGGAAATATCGCTAACAACTACCAATGTTTGTCCATATCACTTGAGTACCAGAGTGTAGTGAACTTCGTAGCAAGTGGCTCGAATGATTCAATATCTGAAAAGGCTGCACCTTCCAGAATCTCCCAAGAAACAAAGGTGATGAGGATCAGGAGCTAACTAAAGTGAAACTTGTAGCCCTAATCCTGTGCTTCGTGGTAGTCTATTTCTAGTTGATTAACTAGGTACTTCACCCAGTTCATGTACAAGCCTTCCACACACTTCCCTGCGAGGTCAATGACAAAGCCTGTGACCTGTGTAGGTCTATTCTTCCTTACTAACTTTCCAGCTATTAGCTGGCAGGCTAGGTGCACTGTGCCATTCTGGATGGAGGCTACCTTGTAGCATCGTGTCCCCTTTTCAACATCGTCATATGTATCTTTGATATTTTTTTCTAGTGCGTGATCTATTTCTTTTCCTAGATAGAACTCCTGTGGATCGGGTCCTTTCATACTTAATCTGGTGATCCTATGGATCAGCATCAGATCGACTGTAATACGATGGTCTAGCCATAAGTAACCACCATGGTAACATGAAAGTAATAGCTTGACATAGGGGTTCACTTCCTGGTGCCTTTCGAAGTGTGGGATTTTCATTACGTTGAGCAGGGTGGACTGCGCGAGGTTCATCGTCCATGGCTGGGGGATTATCTTTGAGTTCTTCCCCTTCATTCTAGTTAGGTATTTGTATGGGGCAAGGATGCTATAGTTCTTATGATCTTCGAGGTTGAAGTCATTGAACTTCAACACTGCGATCTAGTTCTCCTGCGTGTGAACTGCCCGTATCCTCTTCGGGAGGTACACAGTGACCATGGAGTACTCGAAATCCCTTGGCATGCTATCTTGACTAATTGCACTGGCTAGAGGTAGGATGTAATCAGGAAATATGGTCTGGATCAACTTCTCATTTTCTAGGTCATCTCTGTGTTTGGTTCTCTTTTTCGCTGATGCTCATGATGATCCGGCTCAGTGAGAAATCAACGAAGCGGATTGCACTCCTCTCGTAGGTGACACTTGAATAGTTGCAGACATTTCTCTTTTAGACATTACTCTTTCAGTCATTAGGTCAATGAAAACTTCTTTGAAAATTTTCTCTGCAGCATTAAGTTTGTTTGACATGCACGCTCGTGGTTGAATATCTAGGTTTTGAAGAGTAACTAGTCAATGCAATGGGATGGATGGCGATAGCATGATGATCACTGTGAAAAATCAACTATTCTGCGGGCTCATATTCATGGTTAGAAAAAGTGTTCCCGTTGCATTGTGCAACAGGATAAATAGATAACAAGGCAACAAATCTCTTGCAATGGGTGAAAATCCTTCATTAACTCAATTCTGTCTGTTATGGTGCAGTCCCAATGGTCTAGTGGCGAATTTTCTGATCATAAATGCCTTTCTACTCATTTGGGTTGTCGGTCTAATGGTTATACTGTTCCCAATGGCTATATTTCTTCACTATGGCGAATTGTTAGGATCCTAACCAACACATAGGTAGAGCAATATATTCGGATGTAATAAAGGTCAATATTAATAAGGCCTTTCAATAAAATAGAATAAGGCAGATGTAAGAAGAACTAATAGAAGCTTCCACTTCTAGAAGGATATTCCTCTAGATGCTTCTCTTGATAGACATATTTACTATAAATAAGGTTCGAGGGTATGAAAAACCTAGCTTGGAGATTATTGTAACAGAGCGCTGCTCGACTAGAGGTTTCCCTCTCAAAGAGGCCCGTGAACATTGCTTTCTGAATCAAAGTGCTATTTTTTTTGTTGTTCTTATATCATTTCTATTTTATTGTGGAGATTACGCTGGTTATATTACTGTTATTCTGCCATTTCTAGCATTTTATTTCTGTTCTGCATACTTTTTATATCTGGTATATTACAAGTGGTATCATAGCACTTTCCTTGGCAGAAATTGTTGGAAATTTTTTTCAGGGTAGAGACGTATTCCGACATCTTTAAGCCGCAGAGATCTGTCATTATGCACATAAACCCGTGGTTGAGGGATTCATACATGCAGGAAATACAAGTGGTTCTTAAGTGCACAACTATTGACCACCTTTGTAACCCCTGTTGTACCCCTTCGAGTGGTAGCACATCAGATAGAACTTGTGTACGGATCGGCCTATATTTCCTAAAGCTCTCTTTAGATAAACTGATCAGTCACCTGACTGCTATAGTGCCACCGAGAATAGCACTCGGGAAGATACTCTCTAGTACCTGGGTAGTCCGGTAGTACGACTAAGGGTATGGTATATCCTCCTTAGTTAGTGCCCTGAGATATTGGGTCGAGTACTATTGTTGGACCCCACACGTATATCAAATAGCTATAGCACAGGGCAAACCCTTGTCTGTAGAACCCTTGAATACCTAACCCTTGGGGGATAGAAACATAAACAAATTAAAGCAGACAAGATCTATTGCTACGCAACTGTGTTCGGGTTGCTAAATCACTACACTTTTCTTACTGGTTAAGCATTTGAGGATTTCATTGCTACAGTATTCTTCAAACTAGAGTATAACTCTGCAGGTGTAAAAAAAAAATCTGGATTTTTTTAACCATTATTTGAGACCTATTCCATTGGATTCATCTCTTTTCCCTTATCACATTCATTCATATCATTTTTCAGCAAAAATTTTTACCCCGCCTGCCCCTTTTCAGTTCACCCATCCTCATGGCCCATACCCATAGCCAAGACCTAGAAGCTCGCTTCAACACCTTGCAATCTGGTTTCCTCGAGACCCAAAAAGAAGTGAAACAACTCAGTGCCAATGTTGCCTCCATCAATACATCCATCAATACAACCATGCAGTCCTTAATGGAGGAAGTCAAACAAGAACTGACCACCCAGCTTGAATCTTTCTTTGCATCACTCTACACCAAACTGAAGATCCCTACAGATGATCCTTTCTCTGATGCACCTCCAAAGATTGAAGGTGAACATTCCTCCCATTCCCATACCTTTCAGCACCATCACTTTCAACATGACCTACGCCTTCTGTGGGTGGAAGTGACCAAATTTGATGGCTTGGACCCCACTAGTTGGGTAACCCAAATGGAACATCATTTCTCTTTACACGGTATTATAGATGACTTGGCCAAACTCCGATATGGTGTTCTCCATCTAGATCAAGAACGTTGGCAATGGTGGCAATGGAGAAAAACTTCCTGTCAAGGGTATATTGCTTGGACCCAATTTGTGACTGAGCTTTATGAACTCTTTGACACTGACACCAACCATTTGGGTCATTTGAAAAAGTTGAAAAAATCAGGAACAGTAGAAGACTTCATAACTGCCTTTGAGCGCCTGACTTTTTGAACAAAGGGAATGACTGATGCTTTCATTCGAGAATGTTTTATCAATGGCCTCAAGGATGAGATTTGGGTCCATGTCCTCATGGCTTGACCTTCGAGTTGGGTGGAGGCTACTAAAAAAGATAAAGAAGCACAACAGGTTGTATCCTCTCAAAACTATAAACCCTCCTTTATCCCTCACCCTAAACCCATAAATCCCACTACTCCCTCCACCCCATTAAAGATCCAAAAATTGACTAGGGTTGAAATGGTTGCATGCCAACTCAAAGGCCTTTGTTATAATTGTGATGACAAATATTTCTCGGGCCACAAGTGTAAGGAACAAAAGCTTTTTATGGCCATCTCTAAGGATATTTTGGAAGAGGATGTCGAAACTCCCCTTGTTCTTGAGTCACCTGAAATCACTGACATAACCCCTCCCTCAGACCCTCCCAAAGTGGAACTAATCATTTCCCTCAATGCTCTCATTGGCTTCTCCACCCCCCAAACCCTCAAGTTAATCGGTTACATCAAGCATCATAAGGTCATCATTCTGGTTGATAGTGGAAGCACCCATAATTTTATTCATCACCACATTGCCCAAGAAACTCATTGCTACATCCATGCCATCAACAATTTCCAAATCATGATTGCCAATGGTGGTTCCATGAAATGTGGACGGCACTGTGAAAATGTGAGTCTCCAAATCGGTGACTACCAACTAAAATCACATATGTTTGCTATCGACATGGGCGATTGTGACATTGTGTTGGGTGCAGACTGGCTAAGGACTTTGGGTCCCATTCTCATGGATTTTAAGGAATTAACCATGCAATTCGACCAGGAAGTCCACCAATATAAATTCCAAGGCATCACTGCTGGTTTACCTAAGGTCATTAGTTCCCATCACATGGAAAAGATGCTCAAAAAAGGTCATTCTGGTGTCATTTCCCAACTCCATACCATACAAGCAACAAAGACACCCTCGGTGCCACAAGACCTCCAAGCCCTCCTTTCTAAACATCAAATGGTATTTTCCACTCCCCAAGGACTCCCTCCTTCCCATGGTGTTCATGATCATTCCATTCCCCTTGTACCCAGAAGCCTTCCTCCCAATATCCGTCCGTATTGCCACCCCTTCTCACAAAAAAATGAAATTGAGAAAATGGTCTAGGAACTCCTTAATGCAAGCATTATCCACCCTAGTATGAGCCCTTACTCTTCTCCTATAGTCATGGTCCTGAAGAAAGAAGGTTCTTGGAGAATGTGTCCAGACTTCCGTGTCCTTAACAAACTGACCATTAAAGACAAATTTCCCATTCCTGTCATTGATGACCTCTTGGATGAATTGAGTGGCGCCCAATTCTTTACTAAAATTGATCTTCTCTCGGGCTATCACTAGATACGTATGAAAGAGGTAGACATTCCCAAGATGACCTTTCGAACTCATGAGGGCCACTATGAGTTTTTGGTCATGCCCTTTGGCTTGTGTAATGCCCCCTCCACCTTCCAAAGCCTCATGAATCATGTCTTCCATCCCTTTCTCCATCATTTTATCTTACTTTTCTTTGATGATATCCTCATCTATAGAAAAACCTAGACATACCATCTTACTCATGTGGATCAAGTTCTCCATCTACTCTCTCAGCACCAACTTTTCTTGAAACATTCTAAACGTGATTTTGGTTCCTCAGAAGTAGAATACTTAGGTCATTTGGTTGGTAAGGATGGCGTCAGGGTGGATCCAAAAAAGATTGAATCTATGCAAGACTGGCTGCACCCAAAGACTCTCAAAAGCTTGCATGGATTGCTGGGCTTAACAGGGTATTATCGTAAGTTTGTTAAGAATTATGGAAAGATTGCAACACCTCTCACTACTCTCCTCAAAAAGAAATCTTTCACTTGGACTCTAGCCATTGCTCAAGCTTTCCAAACCTTGAAGATGGCCATGTGCACCACTCTGGTTCTGGCCCTTCCTGATTTCACAAATACCTTTGTGTTGGAATGTGATGCCTCGAGGAAAGGAATCAATGTTGTCCTTATGCAAGAGGGTCGACCTTTGGCCTTCACCAGCAAGCAACTATCTAAAATGAATCTGGGCAAACCCATCTATGAAAAGGAAATGTTGGCTATTTTTCATGTTGTTGATCTGTGGTACCCTTATCTCTTGGGGCAATGTTTCCAAATTAAGATAGACCATCAAAGCCTCAAGTACTTTCTGGAACAACGCATTTCCTCCCCAGAGCAACAAAAATGGGTGACTAAACTCTTTGGATATGATTATGAGATCATTTACAATAAAGGAAAAGACAATGTGGTGGCAGATGCACTGTCCCGCAAATATGAAGAAGAAGGATCCATTTTTTCTCTTTCCTTCATTGTACTAGATTAGCTCCAAGTTGTTCACCAAGAATGGCTACAAGATCCCAAAAGTTCACATCTGATCCAGCAATTGCAGACCAATGCTCGAGCTCCCCCAGGGTTATCTTGTCTCCAGGATGAGCTTGAATATAAAGGCCGTTTGTATTTAAGTAAACAATCAAAGCTTAAATCCACGGTACTTTCTGAACCTCATGCTACACCCACAGTGGGGTACTCCGGGTTCACCAAAACCTATGACAGAGTCAAATGTTCTTTTTTCTGGGATGGTATGAAATAGGACATCCATAATTTTGTCATTGAATTTGATGTGTGTCAACGCAACAAGGGAGAAACAGTCAAATCTCCGGGCACACTACAATAGCTTCCGATTCCACCTGCTATTTGGAAGGATATCTCTATGGACTTTATTACCGACTTACCCAAATCAGGAAATAAATTAGTCATAATGGTGGTTGTGGATCGCCTTTCCAAGTATGCTCATTTCTATGCTCTTCAACACCCATTTACTGCATCCACGGTGGCTCAAATTTTCATGGAACAGGTCTTCAAGCTTCATGGCATGCCGCACTCTATTGTTTCTGATTGTGACCCAACTTTCACAAGCAATTTTTGGCAAGAACTGTTCAAGCTACAAGGCACCCAATTGCATCTCAGCACAACTTATCATCCCCAGACTGATGGTCAAATGGAAGTTGTCATTAAGTGTTTGGAAACATATCTGAGGTGTTTTTCCTCTGAAAAGAAAAATCAGTGGGCTCAATGGTTACCACTAGCTGAATTGTGGTACAACACTTCCTACCATACAGCTACACACATGACTCCTTTTGAAGCAGTATATGGGAAAAAGCCACCTTTAGTTCTCTCATACTTACTGAGTACCTCGAAGGTCCAGATAGTTGACCAAACACTTACAGTTCAAGAGGATATTCTCCATACCCTCAAAGAGAACTTGGTCATGGCACAAAATCACATGAAGCAACAAGCAGATCAACGCCCCTCTGAACGTCAATTTGTAGAAGGGGAACAGGTGTTTCTGTGACTGCAACCATACAAGCAAACTTTCCTCATGGCTGAGCATTTTCAGAAGCTAGCGCCCAAATTTTATGGTCCTTATACAATTCTCAAGCGTGTGGGACAAGTTGCCTATCAGTTAACTTTGCCTAGTCATTCGAAGCTACATCCTGTTTTTCATGTTTCATGCTTAAAGAAGGTGATTGGAACTAGGTGCCAAATTCAAACCAACATTCTCGAGTTAGCTGAAGAAGGATCCATTTGGCTACAGCCAGAAGACGTTTTGGACCTGTGTGAGCGTTGCCTGTGTCAGAGAACCATCAAGGAAGTGCTAGTCTAGTGGAAACATACAACTCTAGTAGATGCCACTTGGAAACCAGCTATCATTCTACAACAGTTTCCACATCTCAAGCCTTGAGGACAAGGTTGTTTTTAAGGGGGAGGACATGTTAGGGTCCTAACCCGCACATAGGTAGAGAAATATATTCTCATGTAATAAAGGTCAATATTAATAAGGCCTTTCAATAAAATAGAATAAGGCGGATGTAAGAAGACCTAATAGAAGCTTCCGCTTCTAGAAGGATCTTCCTCTAGATGCTTCTCTTGATAGACATATTTAGTATAAATAAGGGTCGAGGGTATGAAAACCCTAGCTTGGAGATTATTGTAACAGAGTGTTGCTCAACTAGAGGTTGCCCCCTCGAAGAGGCCCGTGAACATTGCCTTCTGAATCAAAGTGTTATTTATGTTGTTGTTCTTATATTATTTCTGTTTTATTTTGGAGATTAAGCTGGTTATATTACTGTTATTCTTCCATTTCTAACATTTTATTTCTGTTATGCATACTTTTTATATCTAGTATATTACACGAAGTGCCATGTGACGTTGTTCTGATATCCCAACAAAGTTCCAATTGTGAAATTTTTTCTACTGCGAAGTTCCTTTTGGAACTTTCTGGAACTTTTTGGTATTAACTCTCTTCTTACTTAGTTTTTGGGCCTTATTTCCAGTGAGCTTCGTCTCGGTATTCCTTTTTCCATTCTTATTTTTATCTTCTTTTGGCAAAGTAACTTCGTGATGTTGAGATTCTTTCCTAGAAATCAGGGGTAGTACTTCATCTGTATCTAGAATAGGTACTTCAGTCTTCTGCGGGTCTTCTAGTGTTATTCCCACTTTGACATCCAAGTTTCTAGTTTTAAATAGCTTCGCTTGGTTATATTGTTCTTCAATCAAGTGTGCGATCCTCCTAGTCATGAAATATTTTAACTCTTGCTTCCTCTGCTCTAAGGTTTCTTTTTCTTTCCTTCTGGCCTGATCTTCGTCAATCCAAGGTTTTCCTAGTAACATAGCAAATGGAGCGTTGTTCTCAATAAATTTAACAACTTCAAATTCTTCCTTCGTTGAATTTCCATGAGAACTCATAGATATCTAGGTAAGTCTTCCACATAAGGTTATCAGTTTTCCTCTAAATAACCCTATTCCTCCCAATGACGGAATCATAGTAGGTTTTCCTAGAATTCCCCAAGTTCTTTCTGTCATAATATTCACCTATGTTTCCTCATCTAGAACACAGTCAATGTCAAAGTCTCCTATTCTTACTTCAATGCATTCTTTTTCTCTGAAGATCTCTGATAAGCTTATATGTCGATGGTCATTCAGGGTTTCTTTCATCTGTAGAAATACTCTTTTTGATTCTTTCTGGGGTTCTGTCATAATCTTAGTTGCTTGACCTTTCTCTTTGTCTCCTTGTCTCATATTCATCCTTTCAAGCTTGACAATTATTCTAGGGAAATCCAATACTTCATGGTCCATAGCTTTGCAACAGAGGAAACCAGGTTTTCTTCTAGAGAATTCCTTAGCAAGATGTCTTGGTTTTCTGCAACTGTAACAAAGGGTTAATCCTCTCTTTCTCTTAAATGATCCCCAACCTTTCCTGTAATGTGCACTAGGATCATGGTAGCGAACCTGCAAAAAATTCTTTCTAGGATCCTGCATCCATTTGTTAGTCCAAACATTCTCTCTATGCATAAGTATAACATATCTTTCACTATTCTTATCATATCTACTCATATCAAATCTTCTTTCATCTATCAATGCCCTAGTTTTCAAGCTAGGACAAATCTTATCAAACATACCTAGATCCATACTTTAGAAAAAAAAAATCCACTAATCTTATTTTTAGCAGAGCACAAAGCTTCCAGATCTAGAACTTTTCACTATTCTTACCTTTATCAGAGCATAGATCTTTCATATCTTACCTCTTTTCTTCATATCTGACCCTTCTTGGCACATATATTCATAGATCAAGTAGAATACTACGCACTAGAGCGATAGATCTACACACAAATCTTTCATAATTTCAGGTCATATCTTCGCACAAAGATTCTTTTTCTTCAGTTCCCAGCAGTCACAGTTTCAGGTCCTAACAATAGAACCATTTGTTGGCACAGGGGCAGACCCAGGGTTCAACGCTACAACAATGCACCAACAAAACCCTAACTACCAGCCCTTTCGACAACACCTGTGAAGCATATGAAGTCTCACCCGAGGTAGAGGCAGGGGTGGTTGCAAGACTCAAGTGTATACAACCTTAGCTGGGACACAGATCTATGATTCTAATACTTAACAGAGCACTCAACATTTAGCATTCATCAATATCCAATCTGAGTTACAATGCAGTTAAACCCTAATTATAGAGCATCACAATATTCAACCAGATCCAGCCTCCAGTAGCACTTAACATTAAGAAGCAGATTAAATCTAGTAGATTCAAGCACTAATCATATTCACACAAGTCATATCTAGCATTCATTCACCTTAATAGTCACAAAGAAACATTAGATCTATCTAACATTCATCTATATCAAGAACTAAGAAAATCACACATAACCACATCAACACATCGCACAAATCAGAGTAACACAACATATATGTGGTTTAACCCCACCCTGGGGCTATGTCCACCAACTCTCTGCCTTCTTTATTAGCTTCTTCAGTCAGCTACATGCACAGATCCATAAAAACCCTACTCCACAGAGGACAGGGGATCTGCACAGCTCGTTAGATCCTCCTTCCCTGAGTAGATCTAAGCAAACATCCTTCCACAGTCTCTTACAATGACTTGCACTTAGATCTGCAAGTCTCACATAGTATACAAAAAGCACTTACAACTCTTGATCACACAAATCCAACTCTATAACTTAGCCATTTATTTTATCACTTAGCACACTGGCTCCTTCTTACAACACCTAGCTATGTATTTATACATACAAAATAGGCCTAAGCATGGGTAAACCCATGGGTCGACATCCCATACCCATTACATAATACCAAGTCCCAAAAAGGGCCCTAAAAGGGGCCAAGATCTCGTGATCTCCGCTTCATCTTGCGCTCCTCCTTCGACAGCCTATCCAAGTCCCAAAAATAGGTCAACCATGACCAAGTATCCTCAAAACTTGGTCAAGGGCCAACACTTTTCCCATTAGATCGTGCTTCCACTTGTTAACAAATTGAACTAGACCATAGATTTCCTTATCATATGTAGGGTAGTTTAGGACCCTTCCATGAAACATCTCATAATGATATCATACCGAATTACCTCCTTGCATAAATGTTTCTCCTATAGCACATCAACTTGCATTTGTATCAACTTCAAAGGAAATATACAAGTTAGGAAATGCGGGAACTGGTGCTTGACTAATATTCCATTTTATCTCATTGGAATCTTCATGTTGATTCTTTCCCCACTAGAAACTCTTACCATTGGTTGTGATAGCATGGAGTGGAGAAGCTACAACTAAAAAGGATGATGTGAACTTCTATAGGTATTGTGATACCCCAACAAATATCCTAACTTTAGTGACATTAGTAGTAATTGGCCACTTAACTATGGTATCCATATCTATGGAATGTATCTTGAGTTCCCCACCATGATCATGTACCATAAATACACCAATGAATCCCAAGAAAGCTCAGATTTCTCAAGGCTAGCCAACAGTTGATTCATTTTCATATTTTCTAACACTTTGATGAGATGTGAGATGTTCTCTTCCCATATAGAGCTATAGACTAATATGTCATCCAAACACACTATTACAAATTAATATAAATAGGGACACAATAAATTATTCATCAATTGCATAATTGTAGTTGGTGCATTACATAAACTAAAAGGCACAAAAAACCATTCATATAGAACTTGCATTATTTTGAAGGTTCTCTTCTGAGTTTCTTTTTATTTAACATGTAGTTGGTGGTATCCCAATTTGTTTTCCAACTTGGTGAAGTACTTGGCATGATACAATGGATATAACAAATCATCGATCCTAGGAAGAGGGTGCCAATTCTTGAGTGTGATCTTGTTTAAAGCTCTATAGTATATACAAACTCACTAAGTCCCATCCTTCTTGGGTAGTATGATGATAGGTGACCCACAAAGTGAAGTACTTGGTTGAATTAATCCATTCTCCAATTTCTACTACAACGATTTGTTCACTTCATATGCTTCCATAAAATGCTATCTATATAACCCAATATTTGGTAATGGGGAGTCAAGAAACAACTGTATCTAGTGCTCCAATTCTTTCTTAGGTGGTAGTTGTTAGCACAAGATTGGTTAAGGTGCCAAGTGTCAAGAACAAGCATTGAAAAAACTCTCACAAGGTTCCAAGTATCAAAATCACCCACGGATTTATGCTATCTAATTGCACGCAAACACACAAGTGGGCGCTACCTAAAGGCGCTACCAAAATTCTGGCAGATGTTGAATTGTGCAAAGTTATTCTGTCAGTTTTGAGTCACTAATTTAAAGCTTGGATTGTGAAAAATTGAGAAGGTATTTTTGAAAAATGGAGGACGTTTTGTTTATAACATTATAAATAACAAAAACCTCTCTCATTTTTTCAAAATGTGTTATGGTTTGAGAGATATTAAACATATAAGTGGTGCTACCAACTATTTTACAGTGGCGCTACCTAATTTCATGTAGTGGTCATGGTTTTGATATTCACCTTCTTAGGAGGTTGCCACCTGTCAAGGAGGATTCAAATGGATTATCAAGGATTAGTTAGATGTCAAGGGACACCTGCACCTAATATTTATCTCTATCAAAGGCCTCATGCAATAAGGTGGAGACATTTTATTAATGACTTCCAACAAAATCTTGAAAATTAGCAGTTTGTTGGATTTTTGTCTCTTTGATTGTTGCCACCTATCTCCAAGGTTTAGAATCCAATGGAAGAGATGGGATTCGACCTCCTAAGGTTATGAGGATGCTATTTTATATTTAAGGAAGGAAATATCTCTTGGAGAGAGGATTCATGAGCCAATAGAGGCTAGAGAGAGTAGGAGCAGGCAATTTTCTTGCGTGTGTTCATTTGTAAGCATGTGGGAATTTTATTATTGTAAGAATTACTGCTATTGGAGACTCATGAGAGCTGTGATTTTAGATTGTAACCCTTTTGTTTATTTTTATTCTTATTTGAACATATTGCATATTTTAGGATCAAAGGCTGTCAATGATTTATGGATCCTTAAGCAACAGAGGATCTGTTGTATTTTGCCCATCATTCATTGTTTATATTCAAGTATTTGTTGATTAATTAAATTGAGAGGATCTTTGTTTAGTGAACATTCTATCTTATGTTTTCCTTCTTCATTCTTCCACCTATCAACATATAATCTTTTTTTCTGTTGAGCAACTTTTGTGCCTTCGATGAGTAGGATGTTTGTGACTCATTTTCACATTGATGTAGCCTACTGATCTATAGTTTGCATCCCTCTCTCTTTCTTTATCCATATTGTTGATCCACCTATTCAAAACCAAAATTATCTTTTACATTCTTATGAGTGTTGAGCGTACACTTTAGCAGTCAAAGTGTGACTTTCAGTGCTAACATATTTGGCATCATTGTCGAGGATGGATTTGAGAAGATTGAAAATCTCCCTAGAAAGAACGACATTGCATAGCTCTAGCTTTAGATGGTGACTGAATTTGGACACCTTCAAGACTACACATTCACCATGGCGACTCCATTGTTCAGAATCTGTTGGTGACTCCACTAAAATGAGACAAATTAAATGACTATGAAGGCTATCCTAGCCAGGAGGTTTTCCCCACTCAATTTCTCAGCCACAGATGATTATCCACATCCTATGCCTCTTATTGATGAATGGAAAGATCTGTTGCCTAGATTTTATGAAGGTGAGGATGACAACCCTATTGAGCATGTTCAAGAATTTCATGCTTTCATGCAATAACTTGACATCCATCATGAAGATATATTGATGAAAATGTTCATGTATTCATTGGATGGGGATGCACGTAAATGGCATTTCTCGTTACCCCCTTCCATCATTTCATACTTAAAGTATTTCCACAGAGTATTCAATGAACACTGCAAAAGGTTTTATCCCTCTAAAAGTATTTGTCATAACTGTTGTGAGGGATATGTAGAATGTGCTCAAGATTTGTTAGATTGCTCTGCTGAATATAAAGATGAAAACGAATTTATTCACTGTCCAAATGAAAGCATAAATAATACTCCTGTATTAGGAGAGGACAACATTCATAACGTTGTTTCAGATGAAAATCATGTGTATGAACAACTAGAAGCAACAATTACTGTTGTTCCTGAAATGGATATTTTTAACAATTATATTCCTGATGAAATTATTGTTTTAGAGGTTTATCATAGGTATGAAGGGCAGCCTGTTTTTGATGAATATTCTAGTGATGATGAGAAACAAGATTATCCTATATTTGATCACTATGAATACAATGAGTATGATGCAGAGGTTGGCCTTGTCACAGAAGACATAACCCAAATATTTGACCAGGAGCAACCCTTAGTTGAGGCACATGAAGAGATCATTTATACACAGCCAGAAGTAAATCAACAGTCATCAGTGGATCAAAAACCACCTATGTCAATCCTTCTTCCACTTGTATCCACAATTTAGAGTAAGAAACTTGAAGTGGAAAAAGAAATATTCTATCAATCCCATGTGTTTTTTCACCATTTTTATGACCCTGTAGGGGTGTATATGGAGTTGTATTTCTCAAATGTTTTGGAACCTGTAAACTTTATTGTGTCAACAACAGTCAGAGGAGATATAGGAAATGTTTTCAAACCATTTTTAGATTCCTTTGTTCTTCTGTCAATAATTGGCATTATAAAGACTCATGTCAGCAAGTTTCTTGAATGGATTTGGTGGAAGTTTGCCTTCACCTAGCCCATTGTAAAAGTCAGTTAGCTTAGGTTTTGTACATAAATAAGATCCATCAAGAGCAGGTGTGTTTTATTTCTTTTTGAAAGTAGGGTAATATAAGTTGTTAGTATGTTGTCTTCAACATGATGCATCAGAGCATGACTCCACAAGCCCAAAGGATAAGGCACTGAAACTACAAGAGTTCTTAGAGCCTCACAGGGAGGACTCTATCCTCAATGGAGCCTATGTTAGCACAAGATTGGTTAAGGTGCCAAGTGTCAAGAAAAAACATTGAAAACACTCTCACAAGGTTCCAAGAATCAAAAGAACCCATGGATTTACACTACCAAATTGCACATAGACACATAGGCGGGCGCTACCTAAAGGCACTACCAAAATTCTGGCAGAGGCTGAATTGTGTAGAGTTATTCTGCCAGTTTTGAGTCACTAAATTAAAGCTTGGATTGTGAACAATTGAGAAGGTATTTTTGAAAAATGGAGGAGGTTTTTGTTTATAACATTATAAATAACAAAAAACTCTCTCATTTTTTCAAAATGTGTTATGGTTTGAGAGATATTAGACATAGAAGTGGCGCTACTAACTATTTTACAGAGGCGCTACCTAATTCCCTATAGTGGTCATAGTTTTGATATTCGCCTTGTTGGGAGGTTTCCAGCTGTCAAGGAGGATTCAAATGGATTCTCAAGGATAAGTTGTATTTCAAGGGATTCCTGCACCTAATATTTATCTCTAGCAAAGGCCTCATGCAATGAGGTGGAGACATTTTATTAATGACTTCCAACAAATTCTTGAAAATTAGCAGTTTGTTGGATTTTTGTCTCTTTGATTGTTGCCACCTATCTCCAAGGTTTAGAATCCAATGGATTATATGGGATTCAATATCCTAAGGTTATGAGGATGCTATTTTCTATTTAAGGAAAGAAATATCTCTTGGAGAGAGGATTCATGAGCCAAGAGAGGCTAGAGAGAGTAGGAGCAGGCAATTTTCCTGTGTGTGTTCATTTGTAAGTCTGTGGGAATTTTATGATTGTAAGCATTACTGTTATTGGAGACTCATGAGAGCTATGATTTCAGATTGAAACCCTTTTGTTTATTTTTCTTCTTATTTGAATATATTTCAGATTTGAGGATCAAAGGTTGTCAATGATTTATGGATCCCTAAGCAACAGAGGATCTATTGTATTTTACCCATCAGTCATTGTTTATATTCAAGTATTTGTTGATTCATTAAATTGAGAGGATCTCCGTTTAGTGAACATTCTATCTTATGTTTTCCTTCTTCATTATTCCATCTATCGGCATATAATCTTTTTTTCTATTGAGCATCTTGTGTGCCTTCGATGAGTAGGATGTTTGTGACTCCTTTGCCCATTGTTGTAGCCTATTGATATACAATTTTCATCCCTCTCTCTTTCTTTATCCATCTTGCTAATCCACCTATTCAAAACCAAAATTGTATTTTACATTTTGATGAGTTTTGAGCTTACACTTTAGCAGTCAAAGTGTGACTTTCAGTGCTAACATTATCCATTTAGGATCCTAGAAAACTCCTTTGTATACCTAAACGAACCTTCCAACTATTTTTTCTTCTCTTTGGTACATCCCTCTAGGGATTCCTTTAATATCATTGATTCATTACCTAGTTGATTCTCTCTTAAGAAAAGAAGCACATACTTCTTACTACAACTGATCAACTTTTTGGGTTGGTTGACACTTACCAAAGATATATTTGATTTACATTTTTGCACATTGGTGATGGAAGAATTTCCATCCATGATAAGGTGATACTAGTTTTCTCTCCTTATGAATATTGCATCCCTCGTATACATGTAGGGGCTCCCAAAAGCTACACAACACATGTCAAGGAGTACTACATCTAAATTCACTTCATTAATAAAATATTCCCTTATAGAAAACTGGATCTTACACTATTTAGTGTTTTTTATATCCACATCCTTATTCACCCATTCCAATGGATAGGGCTTGGATGATCATGAACCTCCAACCCAAGATTGTTAACCAGATCATCTGCTATAAGGTTGGCATGTGAACCAGAATTGAATAGAGAATCTACCTTGGTGTTTTTTACTTAGATATTAATATGGAAGAGTTTTTTCATCTCCTTCCTGTAGGATTAAACCACACTCCAAGATATACTTGTGAGTAAAAAATACTACACTAGTTAATTGCAAAAGAAAGATAGGAGAGAGAAAAATAGAATCTATATTCACACATAAGAGACTAAGAAACCAACTCGAATCACATTGTATTAATCCTTGATCATGAGTACAAAATATAGAACTTTCCACAAGAGGAGTAATGCACACTAGGTTAGGGTTTCCATGTTCATGCTCAAGTAAAAACAAAAATAAAATCCCTCTTAGTATCAGTTAACTAGCCATAAGTCGAGTTAGCTAGTCATAAATGGAGTTAGCCACGCATAAGTGAGAAATCATGCATACAAATAATGCATGTATAACTAGACTTCATGACTAAGAATGCAACTGAAGACTTAAGGAGAAGTGTGCACCTATCTAGGAGAATAATATTCTCACTCAAGTGTGCTCTCTAGCCATGAAATAGGAATTATCTCCTAAAATCAAGGAATGAAGCACAATTCCTCCTAGAAAATAAGAATTTTCATAATGGTGTTTTATGAGCCCATGGTATTGGAAACCCATGGTATTTTCCCATGGTATTATATATAGGAAACCATCAGCTAAAAATAGACCTACAATAAATAGCAGTCCTTCTACAAAAGTGGAAAAATGAAAAAATGAGTATGTCACTGAGTATGTAGTTGAGCATGTACCTCAACACCCCACATGAAACACAACCAGGGTGTGCAAAATGATGAGTCTCTACAATATGAAGCCATTTTAGGTACTCATTTACAAGTGTAGATGCATAATGACTGAACAAAAGTAAAGTAAAGAGGGAAAACCTAGTGGGAACAAAAATAAAGTTGTCAACTTAACGAGAACTCTACAAATTTCTCGTTTTTTGGGGGGTCACATTTTTTACCTAATTTTAAATATTTGTGCTACCGATAGCACCCCTCATCCCTTTTTAGGTTGTCTTTTTATATTTTAAATCTTCTTATACATAATGTATCAACATTGTTTTTTTAAGCCCAAAGGGGTTGGATCCAATGGTGGAAAGCGAGGAGTTTTTCATCATTGGGCAAGGTTCAATTCCCATGAGGGCCTAACCTAAAGCCATGGGGACATATTGAGGTAGTGGTTGAATGTGTGGTTGCACCTAGAGATACTATATTAAATGGTATCATGACCCATGCATACATAAGTGGGTCAAAGCCCACCCCCATGTCCTTCATTTTTTTTTCCCAAAGGGGTTGGATCCAATGGTGGAAAGAGAGGCGTTTTTCACCATTGGGAAAGGTTCAATTCCCGTGAGGGCCTAAATTGAATTCATGGGGGCATCTTGAGGTAGTGGTTGAATGTGTGGTTGCACCCAGAGATACTATATTAAATGGTATCATGACCCATGCACAGATAAGTGGATCGAATCCCACCCCCATGTCCTTCAAATTTGAAGGTCCCTAAGGTGTAGGATAGTCGGTGATGGAGTGTGCTGTTAAGGAACTCCATGATGTTAAAGTCATCGGTTTGAAACCTGCGGGGACAAAAAATCCAGCCATGTTAAGGGTTGGTGTGGCTCAATGCAAGATACCAGATATATAAAATATGACAAACAGAAATAAAATGCTAGAAATGGCAGAATAATAGTAAAATATCCAGCATAATCTCACAATACACAGTAATGATATACGAAATAGCAATAGAAAAAACACTTTGATTCAGAAAGCAATGTTCACAGGCCTCTTCGAGGGGGAAACCTCCAGTCGAGCATCGCTCTGTTACAATAATCTCCAAGCTAGGGTTCTCATACCCTCGACCCTTATTTATACTAAATATGTCTATTAAGAGAAGCATCTAGAGGAAGATCCTTCTAGAAGAGGAAGCTTTTATTAGGTCTTCTTACATCCACCTTATTCTATTTTATTGAAAGGCCTTATTAATATTGACCTTTATTACATCCAAATACATTGATCTACCTATGTGTGGGTTAGGACCTTAACATGTCCGCCCCTTAAAAATAGCCTTGTCTTCAAGGCTTGAGATGTGGAAACTGCTGCAGAATGGTAGTTGGTTCCCAAGTGGCATCTGCTGGAGTCATATCTTTCCAATGTACTAGCACTTCCTTGATGATTCTCTGATGCAGGCGACGCTCATGCTGGTCCAAAACTGCTTCTGGTTGTAGCCAAATGGATCCTTCTTCAGCTAACTCTGGAAGGTTGGTTTGAATTTGGCACCTGGTTCCAATCACCTTCTTCAAGCATGAAACATGAAAAACAGGATGTAGCTTCGGCTGACTGGGCAGAGCTAACTGATATGTGACTTGTCCCACACGTTTGAGAATTGTGTAAGGGCCATAGAATTTGGGTTCTAGCTTCTGACAATGCTCGACCTTGAGGGAAGTTTGCTTATATGGTTGCAGTGTCAGAAACACCTGATCCCCTTCTGCAAATTGACGTTCAGAGCAACCTTGATCTACTTGCTGCTTCATTCTATTATGTGCCATGACCAAGTTCTCTTTAAGGTTACAAAGTATATCCTCTCGGACTGTAAGTGTTTGGTCAACTGCCTGGACCTTCGAGGTACCCGGTAAGTATGAGAGAATTGAAGGTGGCTTCTGTCCATATACTGCTTCAAAAGGAGTCATGCGAGTGGCTGTATGGTATGTAGTGTTGTACCACCATTTGGCGAGGGGTAATCATTGAGCCCACTGGTGTTTTTTTTCAGAGGCAAAGCACCTCAGATATGTTTCCAAACACTTGTTGACAACTTTCATTTGACCATCCATTTGGGGATGATAAGCTAAGCTGAGATGCAATTGTGTGCCTTGTAGCTTAAACAACTCTTGCCAAAAATTGCTTGTGAAAGTTGGGTCTCTATTGGAAACAATAGAGTGTGGCATGCCATGAAGCTTGAAGACCTAGTCCATGAAAATTTGAGCCACCGTGGATGCAGTAAATAGGTGGGGAAGAGCGCAAAAATGAGCATACTTGGAAAGGCGATCCACCACCACCATTATGACTGATTTATTCCCTGATTTGGGTAAGCCTGTAATAAAGTACATAGAGATATCCTTCCAAATAGCAGGGGGAATCAGAAGCGGTTGGAGGGTGCCTGGAGACTTGATTGTTTCTCCCTTGTTGCATTGACACACCTCACATTCAGCGACAAAATTACGGATGTCATGTTTCATACCATCCCAGAAAAAAGAACGTTTGACTTGGTCATATGTTTTGGTGAACCCTAAGTGCCCCGCTATGGGTGTAGCATGAAGCTCAAAAAGCACCATGGATTTGAGATTGGATTGTTTACTTAAATACAAGCGACCTTTTTATCGAAGCTCATCCTTGAGCCAGGAGTACCCAAGGGGAACTGGAGCCTTGTTCTGCAGTTGCTAGATCAGATGCGAACTTTTGGGATCTTGAATCCATTCCTGTCACACAGCTTGGAGCCAATCGGGTGCAATGAAGGAAAGAGAAAAAAGGGATCCTTTGTCTTCATATTTCCAAGACAGTGCATCCACCACAACATTGTCTTTGCCCTTCTTGTAAATGATCTCATAATCATATCCAAAGAGCTTAGTCACCCATTTTTGTTGTTTTTGGGAGGAAATGCGTTGTTCCAAAAAGTACTTGAGGCTTTGATGGTCTATCTTAATTTGGAAGCATTGCCCCAAGAGATACGGACACCACAACTCAACAGCATGCATAATCACCAACATTTCTTTTTCATAAATGGGTTTTCCCAGATAATTTTCAGATAGTTTCTTGCTAGTGAAGGCCAAAGGTTGACCCTCTTGCATAAGGACAGTGCCGATTCCTTTCCTTGAGGTGTCACATTCCAACACAAAGGTCTTTGTGAAGTCAGGAAGGGCCAGAACCAGAGTGGTGCACATGGCCGTCTTCATGGTTTGAAAATCTTGAGCAACTGCTGGAGTCCAAGTGAAAGAGTTCTTTTTTAGGAGAGTCGTGAGAGGTGTTGCAATCTTTCCATAGTTCTTAATGAACTTGCGATAATACCCTGTGAGGCCCAAAAATCCACGCAAGCTTTTGAGAGTCTTTGGGTACGGCCAGTCTTGCATAGCTTCAATCTTTTTTGGGTCCACCCTGATGCCATCCTTTCCCACCAGATGACCCAAGTATTCTACTTCTGAGGCACCAAAAGCACATTTGGATTGTTTCAGGAAAAACTGGTGCTGAGAGAGTAGGCGGAGAACTAGATCCACATGAGTAAGATGGTTTGTCCAGGTTTTGCTATAGATGAGGATATCGTCAAAGAAAACTAAGACAAAATGATGGAGAAAAGGCCAAAAGACATGGTTCATGAGGCTCTGGAAGGTGGAGGGGGCATTACACAAACCAAAGGGCATGACCAAAAACTCATAGTGGCCCTCATGAGTGTGAAAGGATATCTTGGGGATGTTGACCTCTTTCATACATATCTGGTGATAGCCCGAGCGAAGATCATGTTTGGTAAAGAATTGGGTGCCACTCAATTCATCCAAGAGCTCATCAATGACAGGAATTGGAAATTTGTCCTTGATGGTTAGTTTGTTGAGAGCACAGAAGTCAGGACACATTCTCCAAGAACCTTCTTTCTTCAGTACCATGATGACCGGAGATGAGTAAAGGCTCGTACTAGGACAGATGGCTCCGACAATAAGGAGTTCCTGGACCATTTTTTCAATTTCATTTTTTTGTGCAAAGGGGTGGCAATATGGACGTATATTGGGGGGAAGGCTTCCTGGGACAAGGGGAATGGAATGATCATAGACACCGTGGGAAAGAGGGATCCCTTGGGAAGTGGAAAATACTGTTTGATTTTTAGAAAGGAGGGCTTGGAGGTCTTGGGGCACTGGTGGGGTCTCTGTGGCTTGTATGGCGTGGAGTTGGGCAATGACACCAGAATGACCTTTTTTGAGTAGTTTTTCCATGCGACGAGAACTGATGACCTCAGGTGAACCAGCAGTGATGCCTTGGAATTTATATTGGTGGCCTCCTTGGTCGAATTGCATGGTTAAGTTCTGAAAATCCATGAGAATGGGACC
>ML787407.1:1545858-1574847 GCA_009831015.1 Picea engelmannii | reverse complement strand
GATAAAGGAAGGCTTACGGTTTTGAGAGGAAACAATTTGTTGTGCTTCTTTATCTTTTTTGGTAGCCTCCACCCAAGTTGTAGGTCGAGCCATGAGGACATGGGCCTGAATATCCTCCTTGAGGCCACTGATAAAACACTCTCAAAAGAAAGCATCAGTCATGCCCTCTGTTCGAAAATCCAGACACTCAAATGCAGCTATGAAGTCTTCTACTGTGCCTAATTGCTTCGATTTTGTCAAACGGCTCAAATGGTTGGTGTCAGTGTCAAAGCCTTCTTAAATCTCAACAACAAATTGGGTCCAAGCAATATACCCTTGATGGGAAGTTTTTCTCCATTGCCACCATTGCCAACATTCTTGATCTATATGGAGAACACCATACCAGAGTTTGGCCAAGTCATCTGTAATGTTGTAGAGAGAGAAATAATGTTCCATTTGGGTGACCCAACCAGTGGGGTTCGAGTCATCAAATTTGGTTACATCCACTCGTGGAAGGCGTATGTCCCTTTGAAAGTGATGGGGTTGAAAGGAATGGGAAGAAGTTTCACCTTCAGTCTTTTTATGTGCATCAGGAAAAGAGTCATCGGTAGGGATCTTGAGTTTGGTGCAGAGTGATGCAAAGACAGATTCAAGCTAGCTGGTCAGTTCGTGTTTGACTTCCGCCATTGTAGATTGCATGGCTACATTTACGGATTCATTTATGGAGGCATCACGGGAGGAAATAGTAGCACTGATTTGTTGCACTTCTTGTTGGGTCTCGAGGAAACTAGATTGCAAGGTGTTGAAGCGAGACTCTAGTTCTTGGCTATGGGTATGGGCCATGAGGATGGGTGAACTGAAAAGGGAGCGGGTGGGGTCAGAAATTTTTGCAGAAAAATGATATAGATGAATTTGATAAGGGGGACGAGATGAATCTAATGGAATAGGTCTCAAATAATGGTGAAAAAATTTCTAGACTTTTTTTTTTTTTTTACAGCTATGGGGTTATACTTTGGTCTGAAGAATGTTGCAGTACTGAAATCCCCAAATTCTGAACCAAAGAGTATTTACTTAGCAAGACGAACACAGATGTGTGTCAATAGATCTCACCGGTTTAATTTGTTTATGTTCCCCAAGGGTTAGGTATTCAAGGGTTCTATAGACAAGGGTTTGCCCTGTGCTATAGCTCTTTGATATATGTGTGGGGTCCAACAGTAATACTCAGCCTAATATCTCAGGGCACTAACTAAGGAGGATAGACCATACCCGACTACCCAGGTACTAGAGAGTATCTTCCCGAGTGTTGTTCTCGGTGACACTATAGCAGTCCGACGGCCGATAGGTTTATCTAAAGAGGGCTTCAGGAAATCTAGGTCGATCCATACACATGTGTTGTCTGATGCACTACCACTCGAAGCGGTACCAACATGGGTTACAAGGGTGGCCAACAAATGTGCGCTTAAGAACCAATTGTATTTCCTACGTGTATGAATCCCTCAACCACAGGTTTATGCGCATAATGATAGATCTCTGTGGCTTAAAGACACCGGAATACGTCTCTACCCTGAAAAAAAAAATACCCACAATTTCTATCAAGGAAAGTGCTTTGATACCACTTGCAAGATACCGGATATATAAAATATGCAGAACAGAAATAAAATGCTAGAAATGGCAGAATAACAGTAAAATATCCAACATAATCTCACAATACACAGTAATGATATACAAAATAGCAATAGAAAAAACACTTTGATTCAGAAAGCAATGTTCACAGGCCTCTTCGAGGGGGCAACCTCCAGTCAAGCAACGCTCTGTTACAATAATCTCCAAGCTAGGGTTCTCATACCCTCGAACCTTATTTATACTAAATATGCCTATTAAGAGAAGCATCTAGAGGAAGATCCTTCTAGAAGTGGAAGCTTCTATTAGGTCTTCTTACATCCACCTTATTCTATTTTATTGAAAGGCCTTATTAATATTGACCTTTATTACATCCAAATACATTGATCTACCTATGTGCGGGTTAGGACCTTAACACTCAAGCCAGGTGTGATCCCCGGGTGATTTTGACGGCTTATATTCCCTTGATTCACGGTTTTTCAGCCACAGGATAGTCTCGTAGGTCACGGACAAAATAGCAAACAAAAAAAAAACATTGTTTTTTTAAATGTTTGTTTTTTCAACTATTTTCAAAATTTTCAATTTTTTTTTTCAATGGTGTTTTTAATCATTTTTTCATGCTTCTTTCAATGTTAAAAATGTTGTATACCATTCACTTTTTTAAAATTAATATTTTTCATATAATTGTGTCTCTTTAATTAATTTATGGTTCCATACTTTTTAAATGTAGTGGAAAATATCATTTTTAACACATTTTTTTACCTTTACTTCAATACATAGAAAGTAATTGTAGTTAAATAACACTATTTTAAAGTATTTAGCAAAAAAATATACATTTTAATTCCATATATAATTTAAAAACCTAGACATTTTGGAACCTATCTGTTTATACTAACATGTCAAATAATGAATTTTTATGAACATAATTGAACAAAAAAAAGTAAAAAAAATTAACATTTTTTTTCCATATTTTTATACATTTGAAGTAAAAAAATGACAAGATTTAATGACATTTTCCCTCCCTAGTATAGTGATTCGCATACAAATAAAATTAAAAATAAAATAATAAAAAAGATTCATCATAAAACAACAATAGATACACATTCATTCGTTTTTTTTTTTAAATCTGAAAGTCAAAACATTACAATTATAGCTCATAAAAAAATTGCAAAATTGAGCATCATTTTCAAGGTTATCCTAAAACTAATAAAAAATATCATATATCCCAATTTCATCAATCTAAACAGACACATCATCATCTTCTTGGACATCATTTTGTGCTTCCGTTGTGTCATTTTTCTCTTTCATTGGGTCTTTGATATCCATAAATTCTCCAAAGTGATCATTTGCAATTAATCCTCCTAATAGTACTTGTGGTTCCTTTGAAATTTTTGCCACCTTTGATTTATCAAAATATCATTTCCTCAAGCCAACTTCTTGCATTTCATCTAGAAGAGATGGAATAACATTAATTCTTTGCTAAATAAAACCGCACTGTAGCGGGTCACTTTCAATGGCTATGCAATTTCTTCCTTTCTGTAAGCAACACACTAGTGTTATACCCAATCACCAAATAAAAAATAAATAATTAAGTTAAATAATATAAAAATACAAAAATTAACAATAATAAAGATTGAAGTATGATTTCATAAATGTTATATCATAAATCTTACCTGAACCCAAGAACAAATCCAAAACCCAATCTCCTTCATTTGAAAATGTATCTATAAAATAATTAATTAGTGCTTGTGGCTTTTGATAAATGTTTACAATCTCTTCTTTCAAATCCTTTTCCTCATATGTTAGCTTTATGACCACAACATTGTAAACCAATAAACTACTAGGCTTCCCTCCATCCTTTACATTGACAAGAATATAATTATAAGAAACATATTTTGTCCAGCTCGCAATATCTATATTCTCAATATCACATGTAAATGGTTCTCTATTGGAGCTCTGAATATTAGGCCTCTGCCTATAACATAAATAAGTGCAAATTCAATTAACATGTGAATTAATAAAATTTGTTTCTAATTTTAATAGCTAAACATACACTTTCAATATCTTACCAAACAAGTTGTATCCTTGTATTTTCTTTTCCCTTGAAGCTTGATTGTATTAATCTATGTTGCGTGTCTGAATGAAAAACTAGAAATCTCCAAAATGGTGATGTTGTGACTTCCATAAATCCCATAACCACTTTATTGAAATCTTGGTAATTATAAGGCTCACTATCATATCCAATGTTTTGGATATGATAACCATGAGGGATATCCACATTAACTAGGGAGTATTTTTTTTAGGAACGATATTTGCAATTTTTTCACAATCACCTAATATCACTTTATATTGAAAATTGTCTTGCCCATTCCAAATGTATTGATCAAGAGTGTCATCAAGTTCAACATGTTAAACATGTCTCCTTCTTTCTCTTTCAAACTTGGCTTTTTGAATAAAACTTTTGAAGGTTTCAAGTAGTCCATCTGCATTCTTCTTTGGAATATTTAATGAAACAAACAAACATATAGTTATATATCTATAACTAATAAAATAGAAATAAATTAACCTACAATGAATAATATGAATGTAATAAATTAACATACCTTTTTGAATGAAACAAAAAATTGTTCCAATGATGTTGTAGAGCTTGAATCTGGATAGTTGATTCTAACAACATCCCAACTCTCTTCATTCAACATCTTAACCATTTCCTATTGTATTCTCATATACACCTTGTGACTAAATAAAAACTAATAATGTTGTAATGATATATATAATAAAATACTTAGAACATTGATACGTTAAACTGAAAAAATTAATTTTCTAATCCTAACATTGATAAAAACAACTCAACAAACTTACTTTTTAAATTCATCACACATTTATTACATTGATAAATCACCTGACCTTACGTGTGATAATATATCTATGATAATTTTTTCATCCTTCACTCCTTGTATCATTCTCCAAGGTGTTATAGTCATATCTTCTGAGAGATTCTTGATTTTAGGACCTGTCTTACTTGTGCTACATATTAAGGGTTTATCCTTCTTAATTCTCTATTTTTTTATACCAATATTTTCCCATAGGATGAAGATATCATCTATCAAATATCATACATGTCTAGTTCTAAATCCCAATAGAAAATAACCATCCACAACTATGAATACATCACTTCCTTTGTGATTTTTTTCTTTTACATTTTCCTCATCAATTGGAAAGCCTATTTCCATACAACATTGCTTCTAAAACTTTGCATCATCATTTGATCTGTCCCCACCACATATTTCATAAAACTCATTATGGATAAATCTCACCCTTTGAATGAAATTCATGGACATCCTGTATTAATTATCTTTGTTATGATCCCATGACAATAACTTTGCTTCTACATATGTTAAACCAACATAAATTATACAATTGATTATCTCAAAAAGAGGGTTATTGAGATATTCTTGCATCAATTCTTCTTTGGCCTTTGCAGAATCATTTCCTCCAATCACGTAATATTTGTAGTAAAAAGAGTTTGATCTATCAAATCCATCCCTAATAGGAACATCCATTTGGTCAACAAGAACTAGGTAGTCAACCACATGTGCATATGGATTGTCATGCTTCCAAGATTGAGTTCAAAAAACTATTTCATTTTCTTGTCATAATAATTCTCTAACAAGTACTACGGCTGAAAATATCTCTAGAATTGCTTCTAGGAAATTCTATTTTCATCAATATTCTTAACCTTCTTGAGTTGATCCCACCACATAGATGTTTTTCTTTGAAGACGGTAGGCTGCAATTATGGCTTCTACATTTGATGAATAATTGTGCAATTGGAAATATTTTATTATTCCCAATAGCCATTCCTTTGCATATTCATCTTTCTTGTGATCACCGTCAAAAGTAGGTGGATTAATATTCCTAATCTCTCCTTGCAAATCATCTACCTTAGACCTCTTCCTATGTCTTCATATATGGTACACACTTGGTATGCTCTCTAACCTTTAATGTGCATGCGGTCTTCTAGTCGAGTGTCCTGGTGAATGATGATAATTATTATGTTTGATAATACTCTTTGGTTGTTTGGATCCTCTATGATCATCCCTCCCATCGTGATATCTTGATGCTTCTACTTTCCTTGCATTGGTTTCTTTCTTTGTGCCATAATATTTGTTAACTTACTTTTGCAACATATTTAGACTATGTAGTAGCTCTTCCTAAGTCCTCATAATATTTTCGTTGTTTTCTCTATATCTCTAAACTTCATTTTGTAAGCTTCTCGTAGTTTCAGCTAGCTCCATTAGCTCCACTATGTTTCTAGTCCATTGGACTCAGTATCTAAATTTCCCATGCTGACATGCAAGCCTCTGACCTCATCTTCATGACTGTAATATCCTTAGGAATCCTCCATATCTCCAATTCTCATGTAGGAAACTATATATTCTTTCTTGTGTCTCCAATTCTACAAAAATGTTCATGTAACAATTGTTGTTAAAGTTAGGCATATTGAAAAATATTTTATCAATTAGGTTACAAGCCATTCCTCATATTAATTTATGAAGAAATTGAAGCCATACTTCATATTAATTTATGAATAACTTGATGCACTAAGTCAAATTATTATTCTTCAAACACATTCCTCTCTAAATTAGCTTTCCGATGATTGCTCATTTTCTCAAATCCACGCTTCGGGATGATAGTTATGGTCTACATAAATTTAGACTATTTTCTCATTTTAATCCCTCTCTGCTACATATGTCTTCTCTTCCATCCTGTACAATTTCAGGTACCCAAATTATAATTCTTGTTCCATGGTTGTCTTCTACATATTGCTCTTATGAGTTTTATACATACTGCGCCTATACCCCAAACTGACTTCTGAGCAGGGATTTATTCCTTTTGGAAGTAAATCGATACTTAATTTATACCATGTATTGTTTCATCTGTAACTTTCTCATATGAGCTCTCTTTTGTTCTCAGAATAGTTAATTGGAAAGATCTAACCAAGTTATTACATTTAATAAGTAGAATTTATGTGTATCGAGGGCACCTAAATTTCTTGGGATTTTGACCCCCTGAAAATGTTGTTTAGGCCCTCAAAATGCCTCTGCAAGTTTATGACCTTCGAACACATATTCATATAAAATGACTAGTTTACTACTATAGAGGTCCCTAAAATAGGTAAAATTTGTCTTCAAACTATTCAACATTGTTGTAGCACCCTGTTAATATGACCTGCATATTTTATCGACAATTTTTCCTCCATCATCCATTGGGAAAACCTCCCAAATATCCATCATTAAAACCTTACGCAAACCTATTGGAAAAATTTCCTGAAAAGTCCATTGGAAAAAAATTTGTAGAGTCTTCCCATCAGAGTGTCGAGTAACATGTTATAATGTTTTCTTGAGACCCACAAGACACAATACTATCAAAATTACCATTGCAAACTTTTCCCATCATAGTATCAAGTAAAATGTTATAAATGTTTTCCCAAAACCTACAATTTGCAAGCCTATCAGACTTACCTTTGCAAATTTTTCCCATCAAAGTATCAAGTAGCATGTTATGAAGGTTTTCATAAAAACCACAAGCCCCAAGCCTATAGGACTTATCTTTGCATATTTTTCCCTTCGAAGTATCAAGTATAATGTTATAAAGGTTTTACCGAAACTCGTAAGCCTCAATCCTATTGGAATTATCTTTGTATACTTTTCCCATCGAAGTATCGAGTAGCATGTTATAAAGTTTTTCTCGAAACCCACAAGTCACAACCCTATTAGACTTTCACAATCGGGCTCATCCCAATGAGATGACGGTTTACCATGCCTCATGACTTATTTGAAATATGTAGTCTGCAAGACTATCAAACTCTCTCCATTTGACTCACTCGTCAGAAAAATATTCTCAAATGAATCCTCCTCAAAAATGTCTTCCCGCAATAATTATCTCGAACAGGCTTTCCCAAAATTTGACTCCCAATGATAGGTTACCACTCGTCACTTATCCATAGGCTCTCAATATCACTTGTTCGTAAAATCCCTATCGAAATGTCAAGATAACTCCCTTCATGGTGTTTCTGAAGTCTAAAACTTGCAAGCCTATAGAATTAGAATTTTCCACTCAAGCCTATGTTAAATTTGGACCATTTATCTTTGAGATCAGATTGATCTCAACCATCGTTTTATAAAACTCTCCAATCTTGCAAACGAATCTCACCCATTGATTTTTAATGTCGAAATGATCTAGGTTGTCGATTCTTCAACTCTTAAGTAGTCATTAAAATGAAAAATATGGCTTTCCATATCAAATTTAAATCTACAACTTGTAGATTGATTCCATTAAGCATCTCTCACATGGCTCTGAGGGTAAATTAAACTCAAATTTGTTCATAAATTTGGGGATTTCACTCTATTTTCACAATTTTCCCCAAATCCATCATAGATCTAAAATGTGTATCAACTAATTTTCCCAAATTCATGTTGGTCATTATCCCATATGGGTTCGATGTTGAACATTAAGCTATGATACCTCTCTGTAACATCCCCCACTAATAAACCCAACAATTCAAAAAAATTATTTTTTTAATACCATTAAATTAAAAACATGCAATAGGCTAAAAATGCCCATCCATATAACAACAATTCCAATAAACATGAATGTAGCTAATTTTAGGGACCTAACCTTCCTAACCCCTCATGTAGATAGAATAATATATTTTCCATGTAATAAAGGTTGACATTAGTCAATAAGGCCTATTTAATAAATATGAACAAGTCAATGTAAGAAGACACGATAGAAGTTTCTACATCTAGAAAGATCTTATTCTATAATGTTCTTTAGAAGATATAGTTAGTATAAATAAGAGTAGAAGGCATGAGAAAGCTTTGTATTGAGATTTTTTTTGTAATTGAACTCTCCTCTACTGGAGGTTTCCCCCTCGAAAAGGCAAGTGAACAATGTTTTTTTTTAATAAATGTATTATTTATGGTATTTCTCTTCTCAATATTTTGTTTTTCCATTGATATTTGTTGAATATTCTTGTTTCTGCATATTATATTACATCTAGTACCTTACAAGTGGTATTAGAGCACTTTCCTTGGCAAGAATTTTGGGTAAAAAAACATTTCAGGGTAGAGACGTGTACTATTGATGTATTTAAAGCACAAAGATCTATTGTTCAGTGAATAAAACTCCGGTGGGGAAGACTACACGTAGGAAATACAGATGGTTTCATGAGGTTTCCTAGAAATCAAATTTTCTCCCTTGTTGGAAGCCTCTGTAACCATTATTGGTATCCCTTGAGTAGTACCTCATCATACAGAATGTTTACATGTCTATCACTCTCATGTATCGATAGGTATATTGGGAGTCCCCTAGGTCTCCTTAAACCAACCCTAGATTAGTCGATCAGTCACATGACTACTATAGTGCCACTAAGAACAAAACTCAAGAATATACTCTCTAGTATATGGGTAATCGGGTAGTACGGATAAGGGTATGGTCAAACCTCCTTAGTTGGTGCCCTGAGATATTGGGTCAAGTACTACTGCTCGACCCTGCACGTATATCAGAGAGATATAGTACAGGGAAAAACCTTGTCCATAGGCACCTTGTAAACCCTAACCGAGGGAAACACACTAGAAAAGGAACAAAAAGGACATTATGGCCGTGCAACCTTACCTCTTGCATTTTGGTTGCAAATTTACTACACATTTTTTTCCTATTAAGAATTTGGGCATTCAAAACTACAGTATTATTAAGATCGGAGTACTTGCCCTAATTGTAGTGCTACCTATCATTTTCAATCCTTTTTTTCCCGTGGACCCGACCCCTTCCTGACACCCTTATTTGGTACTTATCCCATTGGATTCCTCTCTTCGCCTTGATTGTAGTGGTGCCTATCATTTTCAATTCTTTTTTTCTTATCTCGTCGACCCGACCCCTTTCCAACACCCTTATTTTTCACTTATCCCATTGGTTTCCTCTTGTTTCCCTTATTGTAGTGGTATATATCACTTATTTGCCTTTTCTTCCTCGAAACCACCCCTCATCTCCTAATGCCCCCCACTCACCAAGACGAAACCAATCGAAAATTGAATAATGGTTGCATTGTTTCCATTCATGCTAAAATGGACCACATATAGGAATAGCTCTCTAGAGAAATAGAAGAACTCCACTTCTCTTTCCAAAAATTCCTATCCAAGGTTCCTTCCTCCTCTATCCCAAAAACCGAAGTCGAAGGTGTTGAATCTTCCAATCCAACAACCTGGGTCACTCAGATAGAACATTAATTTTCCCTGCATGGCATTACTGATTACTTGACCACACTTCATTGTGACATTCTCTATTTGGATCCAGAATGATGGCAATGGTGGGAATAATGTAGAAATGCAAGACAAGGGTATGTTTCTTAGACATGGTTTGTTTTTGAGTTGTATGAATGCTTTGACATAGAAACCCTCCATTTAGGTCGTTTGACTAAGTTGAAACAATATGGAACATTTTATGTTTCCTTTGCACACTTGGCTTTCTGATTTGAGGGTATGACCAATGTCTTCTTCCGAGAATGCTTTATCAGTGGCCTCAAGGATTAAATTCAATCCCAAGTCCTCATGGCTTGTCCCTAGACTTGGTTGGAAGAAACTAAACGTGCCAAGAAGGCACAACAAATCATCTTTTCCTAGAACAAAAAATCTACTTTTATTCCCTGCCCTTGACCCCCTAATATTTCCCCTTCGGTCACTCCTCTCAAGGTCCAAAAATTAACATGAGCATAAATGGTTGAATGCTAACTCAAGGATATTTGATATAATTGTTATGCAAAATACTTACTTGGGCACAAGTGTAAAGAACATAACTTTTTATGCCCATTTTAGAGGATTTTTTTGATGAATATGCTAAGGTTTCACCTGAGGCAACACTACCGCAAGCAGATGATCTTATGCCACCCTGTGATCCTCTCGAATTTGAACCATTGATTTCGTTGAATGCTCTCACTAGATTTTCTATTCCCCAAACCCTCAAATTGTTTGGTTACATTAAGGATAGGAAATTCATCATCTTAGTTGACAGTAGAAACACTCATAATTTCATTCAATGCCACCTTTCCCAAGAAATCAATTGTTATATTTGTGTTTTCAACAATTTTCAAATCATGATTTCCAATCGTGGTTCCATGAAATGTGGGGGGAGTTTTGAAAATGTGTGCCTACAAATTGGTTAGTATAACTTGAAATCTCACATGTTTTCCATTGACATGGGTGGTTGTGATATTGTTCTTAGTGTCGAATGGATACTCACTCTAGGCCCCATAACTATGGATTTTAAGGATTTGAGTATGAAATTCCAACAGGAAGGCCAACAATATAAATTCCAAGGAATTATATAAGGCTCTCCACATATCATCAGTTCCCATTGCATGAAAAAGTTACTCAAAAAAGTATTTCTAGCATCAATTCCCAAATCCATTCCATTCAAATAGTTGAGACTCCCTCTATTCGCCCCAACCTTCAATCTATCATTTCCCAACATCACATTGTTTTCCAAACTCCCTAGGGTCTTTCTCCCTCACACGACGACCATGACCATTCCATTCCTTTAATTTTGGGTAGTCTTCCTCCCAATGTGCACCCTTATCGCCATCCCTTTTCTCAAACAAATGAAATTGATAAAATTATCCAAGAATTTCTAGAAATGAGTGTTATTCATCCTAGTACTATCCCCTATTCTTCCCTTGTTTTCACAGTCCTCAAGAAGGAAGGCACTTGGCACATGAGTCCTGATTTTTGTTCCCTCAACAAACTTAGCATAAAAGAAACATTCCCCATTTCTATCATAGATGACCTTATGGATGAACTTAGTGGGGCTCAATACTTTACCAAACTTGACCTTTGTTTTGGCTACCACTAGATACATATAAAAGAAGAAGATGTTCCCAAGACTGCATTTCACACTCATGAAGGCCATTATGAGTTCTTGGCCATGCCGTTTGGTCTCTGTAATTCCCCCTCCACTTTTTAAAGTCTCATGAATCATGTATTTCATCCTTTCCTCCATCACTTTGTGGTAGTCTTCTTTGATGATATTCTCATCTATAGTAAAACTTGGCAAGCCCATGTCACCCATGTGGATCAATTTCTCCATCTCCTCTCCAAGCACAAAATTTTCCTCATATAGTCTAAATCGGATTTCAGCGTCTCTAAAATTCAGTGCCTGGTTCATATTGTTGGCAAGGATGGTGTACAGTTGGATCCTAAGAAAATTGAAGCTATGAAGAATTGGCCTCGCCCTAAAAATATTCAAATTATGTATGGTTTCCTAGGTTTAATAGGATATTATCGCAATTTTGTTTAGAATTATGGAAAAATCACGGATCCTCTAACAAATCTCCTTAAAAAGAATGCTTTCAGTTGGACTCCAAGCGCTGATCAATCCTTTCAAGCCTTGAAAGAATCTATGTGCATTATTCATGTACTAACCCTACCTGACTTCACCAAGACCTTTGTTTTGGAATGTGATGCATCGGGGAGAGGAATCAGAGAAGTGCTTATGAAATATGGATGACCTTTGGCTTTCACCAACAAACAATTGTTAGAGCAACATTTGGGCCAATCGATCGATGAAAAGGAAATGTTGGCTATTTTGCATGCAATGGATCTCTGGAACCCTTATCTATTGGGGCAACGCTTCCAAATTAAAATAGATCATCAAAGCCTCAAGTACTTCCTAGAACAATGGATTTCATCCCTGTAGAAATAAAAATCGGTGACCAAGTTGTTTGGATATGATTATGAGATCATTTACAAGAAGGGAAAATAAAATGTCGGTGTTGATGCTCTTTCCGTGAAATATGAAGAAGAAGGATCCATGTTTTCCCTCTCATTCCTTGTCGTCTGGATTCATGTTGTTCGTCAAGAATGGTTGCAAGACCCCAAAATTTCCAACCTAATCCAACAACTACAATAGGATCTTCAAGCTTCTCTAGGGTACTCTTGGCACAATGACGATTTTCACTATAAAGGTTTCCTATATTTAAGAAAATAGTTGGCTCTTAAATCCACAGTGATCTCTTAGTTTCATGCTTCACCTACCATGGGTCATTTAGGTTCTACCAAAACTTATGAATGGGTCAAACATTCTTTCTTCTGGGATGGTGATCCGAAAATACTTAGATGTCAAAATTAGTTCTTAAGTACATATAAACATCCAACTAGATTTGGAAATGAAGATCGTCTTTGACTATTTGAAAATAACATGTGAATGTCTTACTTATCCATAAAATTCATTAACTGATAAATATAACTTACGGAAATATGGAAGATAACACAATATAAAATAAAATAACTAATAAGACAAGAGTTGATAACAGAGTTCACCCCTCTTAGGCTACATCTCTGGGTCCCTTTCCAATCAGTGAGACCACTCAATTAATCTCAAATATGATTCTTTTACAATGATGACTCACAATACAAAATTTGAAGTCACTCTTCAATTCTACTACTTAATCACATAAACAGAGGTCATTATTGAATTCCTCACGAAATTCTAAGAAAAATGAGTATAAACTTGACTATGTTCTAAATAGGTTCTTAGAGACCCCCTTTTACACGCATAATGAGATTATGGGTCTCATACATGAAGAATTGGACTAAGAATTTTTATACATAGAATTTTTACACATAATAGACATCACCATCATATTCGTCTTGAAATTTTGAGAAAAATAAGTATAAACGCTTTATACTTCCCTCTAAGAACTCAATGGCAAGCAAAACGAGGTAAGACAAAACTATGAACACCTCTTGAATGCAAATTGAGACAAAAATATGCAACTGACATGAACTTCTATACAAACCCTCTCTTTGGCACGCATTTCCATTTCCTGTACTATGGCACAAAGCTAATTTTATATATTCTAGGTCAGGCTAATCGTGGCCCTTTATTCCCAGATTGCATTAAATAAAACTTTAAATACAATTTTGTTGGTTGTTATAACCAACACATATTCATGGCACAATGGTTAAAGCTCTGGGAATATATCCTGGAGGTTCCCAGTTTCATCCACAACCATGCACATTCGTTTGATTTTTTGTTAAAACTTTATAACTATACATTAAATACATTGGTTGTTATATATATATATATATATATATATATATATATATATATATATAATTAAAATTCATAATTACCAAAACCAACGAATTGACCACCTTGGAGTTCGGACCGTGAACCATTATTGGCCAATCTAGGCCTACCAGGTGGCAGCCCGTGATTGGTCCACCTCACACCGTGCCATGTCACCTACCAATTGTATTGTATGGTCACTGCCACGTGGCACTTTTTGGTACTTCCATGTCACTTCTTAGTCATTTCCACATCACCGTACAGATGTTGATTGTTCCTTCCACCTATCACATTCCACGTCATCATATGGATGACACGTGACATTTTTTTATTGATCCACATGGGTGCCTAAAAATTCCAAAAATGAGTGACATGTGGCAACCTCTCATGATTGCACGTCATCGTACTGAAGTTAGTATGATTTCATCTAGATACTTTTATGACCTATATGGACAGGCCACGTGGGAGAATGTGGGCCTACCACGTGGCACCCCTGCTTTAACCTTTTCCCTAGTTTGACCAAACTTTGACCGACCATAACTTATTCATGCGAACTCCATTTGAGGTGATTTTTGCGTCCTTGGAAATCTATCATTGATCTCTACATGATGAAGTCATTTTCAAGAGCATTGGAGATGATTAATTTTTTAGCATTCTAGATCCTCCTAGATCTTTTTTAGCATTCCAAATCGTCCTAGATCACACCTCCCCACTGAAGAAATTTTGGACCTCCAAAAGTATGGATCATTTAGAAATGAAGTGAGGATATTTTTGCCTCACTTGTCCACTATCATCCATCCTTACTTCTTGGATAATGAGCACCTGAATCATCATAACGATAATGAATACTGAAACAACATTGTTGACGAAGTTAACCATTCCCTTAAATTCACAAACTCCATCATTCATTGTTACAACTACTAACCATACTCCATTGACTAGTAATAAACTGAACAAAAAAATTGAATATACAGATGCGAAAGATAACCATCAACACATTTTCCATTTTAACAGGAAAAACACGAACCAAAAGACCTATTTTACTTTCAACTGTAGGCTGTAAATCTAGATCCTAGATACTAACATTAAGTAACATGTTCCTTGTAGTGACAATAGTCAAATTTGTATTCATCTGATGAGCTCTCACAATGAACTCAATCCCATCCTTGAAATGCTGGTACTTATTTTGATCCGTTTAGAAAATGGCCTTCCTGTCATACAAGTATGGATTTCCCAAAACCATCTCGCAAATTTCAAGTGGAACAAAGTCTAAATCTACCTCATCAATGAAACTGGATGTGATCACAAACCATAACTTGCATTTCTTAGTTACATGTACCTGAGAATTCTCACAAATCCAACCTAAAGGATACGTTCTTTGATGAGGCCCAGTTTCCAATCCCAAATTCTAAACAACTTTCTCTGAAATAAGAATCGCTTGTGATACACTATCAACAAGTGTATTAATCTTAGTGTGCTTTGAGATAACTTGTAAATGAAAAAGGTCATTTATTTTCCTTCCATCAAGAATTACATTATCTTTTTAAGAAGAAGTATGTGAGCTGAAACTTGCAACAAAATATTTACCTTTTTTGTCCATAGTTGTAACCTTAGTTTCATCCTGAGAATCTGATCCAAGATCCTGAACTATGGTCGTGGTCTTCTTTTTACCCTTTCTAGGTTGAGCCCACTTTGATTTCAATTCGAGTTGCAACTTCCAACAATTCTTCTCATTATGTCATTTCTTCTTGTAGTGAGAACATGTAGGCTTCTTCTCTTCATCCTTCTTCATTGTAATTGTCTTCTTACTCTTCCATTTTTACTTCAATATCTCCTTGCATTCATGTGGCTCTCCTGAAACATCCTCAACAACATGTTTTCCTTTTGTAGCTTCAAGATGTGTAATTTGTACTGATGCTTATTCAATATTTGTAGGATTAAACATCAATATAGTATGGAGAATATATGAGTGCATACCACCAATATAGTTTACAAGAGTTTGGGGAGTATGTAATGGAATTCCCAAAGATAATGCCTTCCTCTTAAATTCCCTTTTCTCTGTCTTAAATGTTTCCAAGCAATCATTGATGTTTTCATATAAGCTAATGGATAATTTTATTTTCTTAAGGAAGTAGTAAATTCAATCCAGGAATAAATTATTTTACCATGTTGAATAAGATCAGCTTGTGTCTGACTCTCCTGCCATATCCAAGCTATGAAACTCGGGAAAAGAGTAGCCAATTGTATCTTTGAAGTGTCCTCTATGATTTTGTGTATCCTACAATATAGTTCAATTTGTTTAGCCTAATTATCCAACTTATCTGCATTCAAATATCCATCATAAGTAGGCAAATCAAAATTTACATCTAGATTTAAAAAAGGCAAATCATGAGAATGAGAAGACTTATTAGAATATCTTTTCCTCTTATGAAAATAATGATCACTTCCATCACAAGAAGATGATGATGATGATGAAGACGATGATGATAATGATGGGGATGAAGGAGGCTCTGGAAGTTCATCATCTCTTCCTTCTTCTTTTACTACTTCATTTTTTACTGATGTGCATTGATGCAGGAGCATCATAAGCAAACCAACAAAGAAAGTGCAAAAGAGAAGGATAGCTGGAAACGTACCAGCGCACATTTTGAAGGCATTTTGAATTTCAAAAGATGGAGCATTAATGTTACAGCCAGAAGGATGTATTGCATTTATGTTTTGGATATTGTAAATAGATCTTGAGCATTTCTCTCATATGTCGGTTATGGAGGCATTTAATTGTAATGAATGTAAATTCGGTAGCTTTTAATTTTCGACTAGATAGCTTAGAGTTGTAGGAGGGAAAACTCTAGAAATCTCCCTCATATGTATGCTATTGTATTATTATTCTCATCGTAATTGTAAGTTGTAGAGAAAGAGAGAAAGAGAATAGGAGAACATAGATTGTAGAATTTGTATAAGCAGATAGTTGTCACTATTAAACCCATGTACAAAAGCACTTGGATTAATACAAGAACGCTTTGATCCAATTCTATGGTGTGTCATGGTTACTATTTTCATCTATTGAATGGCATGTTTACAGTTGGTTTATGTTCTTTGTTATGCATTTGTTTCAATGTTTTGTGTGTATGAATTCAATTTGAATGTATGAAGTATGTGAGAGGAGAAGTATAAGTTTCAATTGTTTATTTTCCCGAGAATTCCTGCAAGGAGAGCAGTGAAGGTCCGCAAAGAGTGCGTTGATAAGTTTTGAGTTTCATCTAAAAAAATGTCAAGAGAGATACAGTTTTTCTCATACCAAAAGAAGTGTAGGTATAGCATAGAGCCGTGCAAGGTGTGTGCAGGATAGCTAAAGTTTTAAATTCATCCAACCAAGGAGGAAGGTTGAAGAACTGTTGTTGCAAGGAATGCAGAGAGTTGGAAGTGTGAAATAACCCGAGGTTATTGTGAATGCCGTAAGTAGTGCATGAAAGAACCCTTTAGAAATCCTTGTATTGTAGCAAGTATAAACTTAGTAAGGATAGGGCTTTAGAAGAATTTGAAGGAGGAATGAGGTTTGGAATCTCCTCATAGAAAACCAAGTTAGGAAGGAAAAGACGCTAGGTATTTGGGTAGGAGTATTTGAGAAACCTGAACGAACGGTTGGATTTATCAGAGGGAGAATCGTCTATGTTTCATGGACCGTTAGATCTTGTAGATCAGTGGGAAGGTTAAGGTTGAGTGTCTTTTAGCACTCATAATCATAGGAGGAGTAGTGGTCGTTGAATTTGGATCGATGAGATCCGTTGATCTCGTGCTTGAATTTTGTCGTTTCGGAATTTGGGGTGTGGAGAAAGTTGTGACTCGGAGTCGAGAGTCGTGAATTCCTTATTCGCGAAGTCTGACAGAATCAGGACTGTCAGATCATGAGAATCTCAGATTCGTTGATTTGTGATGAGGAGTCATCACGATTTTTGTTATTGGTGAAGGGTGTTGTTGCATTGCAAATTGTCGATACGCAAAATCCCAAGGTGCTGAAATATTTGGGCCCCAAGTTTTAGTCAAAGATCACATCAAGTGAAGTCAAGGGAGGAACCAAAGATCCATTAGCCCTTTTCGGTGTTTTGGGGATTGAAGAAGTCAGAGGGACTCATATTTGGGGTCGCGAAGTCACAAAAACTGAAATAACTTTTCAAGAAAAGGTTGTGGTCACATCAGTTGGTCATGTGGGTAAGATTTTGTGCTTTGTGCTTGTTCACACAGGATTAACCTTGAAGAAGGATCTGTGGAAACACTTGTGTGTTGGAGATTCCTGTGGGGAATAAAAGAGTCAATCAGACTCAAGGGTAGATAGAGAACGATCCTTAGACCGGGAGGTCGAGCAGAACCTTTTGAGTTAGGGGTGTTGCACCAGGTGGTATTAGAGCTCAGATTTTGAATTCCTGTAGCGGAGAAGTAGGTTTAATACAATGTCTCCCAGAAGACGTCAAGATAGACCAATGCCCGATCCAACTATGGAAAGGGAAATGAGAGAAATTTTTGCTCGATTAGATGCTATGGAGACAACACAGAGATGGATAACTGATGCAGGAGATGCCAGTGAATCCGAAGATGTTGCAGAAGAACATCTATTCAGAGCAGTCGCAAGAATAGGTGCCAGAGAAAAGATGGACATTTCGATGTACAAAGGAAACTTATATGTTGAGGAGCTTATAGATTGGTTTAGAGCTCTAGATAAGTACTTCGATTATAAAGATATTGAAGAGGATAAAAAAAATAAAACATGTTGTCACTAGGCTTAAAAGGAATGCAACGTTGTGGTGGGATGAACTGCAGGCTGACATGCATTGCAAAGACAAGCAAAGAATCAAAAGATGGAATAGGATGGTCACCAATATGAAAGCCAAGTTTATACCCATATATTACCAAATCAATATGTTTCAAAGAATGCATAATTTGAGACAGAAAGGGATGACAGTGAAGGAATAGATTGAAGAATTCTATAGGATAAACATCAGAGCTGGTCATCATGAGAGTGATGATGAAAAGGTCGCCAGATACATGAATGGTCTGAGATATGACATTCAATATGAGATGATCATGATGACAATCAGGAATGTGGAAGATTCTTATCAAATGGCTTTGAAGGCAGAAGAGAAATTGGCCCAAATGCAAGGTCAAAGGGGCAGAGGTAGAAGTCAGAGCAGAGGAAAAGAAATTGCTCAGGACCGAGTACAGAATCCTAAGGATGAAGAAAAGAAACCTCATACTCACCCTAAAAGAAGAGGAAGTTCAAAGGGAATATAGTATGCCGATAAGAATAATTTTCTGTGAACAAAAGGAAGAGGAAGAGGAAGAGGAGGTGAAATAAATTGTTTTGTCTGTGGAAAGATCAGACACAAATATTTTGAATGTTCTGATAGAAAAAAGGATGGAAAAGAAGCTCACATTTCAGAAGCACAAGGGCAAAATGTTGAGGCAGAAGATGCAGAAGGTGGAAGATTCTTAATGATGAGGAAAATTCACTTGAAACCAAAGAAAGAGGTGGAGAATCCAATCCAGAGAAACAGTTTGTTCAGAACTACTTGCAAGACCAAGGATATGTTATGCAAGGTGATAGTGGACAGTGGAAGTACAGATAATCTAGTATCCACAAAAATGGTGGAGAAGCTGGAATTGGAGAAAGTTTCACATCTAATCCCATACAAGGTTTCATGGTTGCAAAAAGGACATCAAGTAATTGTCACTAAACAATGTTTAGTTGAATTTAAGATATGGGGATACAGAGATGAAATTTTATGTGATGTTATTCCCATGGATGTCTATCATATTTTGTTGGGGAGACCATGGAAATATGATATAAATGTTGTTCATGACAGAAGAAAGAACACATACACCTTGGATAAGAATGGTAGAACACATATGTTGTTGCCAATTGAAGACAAGAAGGTTAAATAAGAAGCAAGAAATACTATACTTATCATGAGTGGAAAGGAACTTCTGGAGGTAGTCAAGAAAGAATAAGAAATGAAATTTGTTGTAGTGAGAAAACCTAGAGTCATCTTGACCAGTACTTCGATAGATGATCTACCGGAGGAAATTCAGGAACTACTAGAGAATTTCACTGATATAGTGGTAGACGAATTACCTTGTTTGTTGCCACCCATCAGGAGTATAAGCCATCACATTGACCTTATACCAGGGGTGATTTTACCAAATAAAATAGCGTGCAGACTGACACTGCAGGAGAATGAAGAGATCAAGAAGAAAATCAAATATTTAATGGATAAAGGGTTAGTTAGAGAAATTTTGAGCCCATGTGTTGTACCAACAGTGTTAAGTCCGAAGAAAGATGGTGGATGGAGAATGTGTATAGATTCGAGGCCTATAAACAAAATCACCATCAGGTATAGATTTCCTTTACCCAGGATGGATGACTTGATGGATTACTTAAGTGGAGCAAATTTTTTTTCAAAAATTGATTTGAAAAGAGGATATCATCATATTAGAATGAGAGAAGGTGATGAATGGAAGACAACATTCAAAACAAATGAAGGGTTGTATGAATGGCTTGTAATTCCATTTGGTTTGAAGAATGTGCCAAGTATCTTCATGAGATTAGTGAATGAAGTCTTGAAGGATTTCATTGGGAGGTTTGTAATTATGTATATTGATGATATACTGATCTTCAATAAGACTGAAGAAGAGAATTTGAGACACCTAACTCTAGTGATGAGGAGGTTGCAGTAAGAGAAATTGTTGATAAATTTGAAGAAGTCATATTTCATGAAGAGAGAACTCATGTATTTGGGGTTTGTGATCTCTTCGAATGAGTTGAAGATGGATCCTGAGAAAGTAAAAGAAATCAGAGATTGGTCATCGCCAAGGAATATCTTTGAAGTCAGAAGCTTCCATGGATTAGATAGTTTTTATAGGAAGTTCATAAGAAATTTTAGTGGGATTAGTGAACCAATGATGGACACAGTCAAGAAAATACATAAATATTTTCATTTGACAGAGGAAGCAGAGAAAAGTTTCAAGTTGCTAAAGGGGAAAATAACTGAACAACCAGTTCTGGTTTTTCCAGACTTTAGTAAAACATTTCAAGTCAAGTGTGATGCAAGTGGATTCATGATTGGAATAGTCTTAAGTCAAGACAACAGGGCTATTGCATACTTTAGTGAGAAGTTGAATAAGAGAAAGATGAAGTACTCAACGTATGATAAGGAATTTTATGCAATCATACAGGCACTGAAGAAATGGAGACATTACTTGGCCCCAAAAGAGTTTTTATTGTATAACGATAACCATTATTTACAATTCATAACTTGACAGGAGAAGTTGAACCAGAAACACGCGAAGTGTGTTGAATTTATGCAGAACTTTACTTTGTTATAAAACACATTTCTGGAATGACTAACAAGGTTGTTGATGCATTGAGCAGGAAATGTTTGATTCTGCGGGAGTTTTGTGCGAAGACCTTAGGTTTCGATACCCTTAAGGATATGTACAAGGATGATTCAAATTTCAAGGATTCTTATGAAGCATGTGAGAATCCTTTTCTAAGAAACAAAATCCAATGGATTGAATATTTAATTCAGGATGGAGTATTATTCAAAGTAAATCAGTTGTGTATCCCAAAGAGTTCAATGAGAGAAAACCTTCTGAAGGAAAAACATAGTGGGGGATTGGCTGGAAATTTCGGCCATGATAAAACCTTTACACAACTAAACAAATTATATTATTGGCCAGGGATGAGGAAAGATAAGAATTTTGTGAACAAATGCACGATTTGCCAACATGCAAAGGGGAAAATATAGAATACAGGGTTGTATCAACCATTTCCAGTACCAGAGAGGCCGTGGGATGCGGTAAGCATGGATTTTGTATTAGGATTGTCGAGGAAATAGAGAGTTTGTGATGCCATATTCATGGTAGTCGATAGATTCTATAAAATGGCACATTTCATTTCATGTCAGAAAACCAATGATGCAATGCATATTGCAAATCTGTTTTTCAAAGAAGTTGTTAGACTTCACGACTTACCAAGGAGTATTGTTTTAGACAGAGATACCAAATTTGTTGGTCATTTCTGGAGGACACTATGGAAAAAGCTGGGAAAAGATTTATCTTTTAGCTTAGCATATCACTCTCAGATGGATGGACAAACCAAGGTAGTGAACCGAAGTCTGGAAGATTTATTGAGGAGTTTAGTAGCTGGACATCACATTCAGTGGGATCAGATTCTGCCACAAGCAGAATTTGCATATAACAACTCATTTAACATGAGCACAGGACAGAGCCCATTCTAGATCACGTATGGAATGAAGCCGAGAGGAATGTCTGAGTTGAGGGACTTATAGCAAGGTGAGTTTAGAAGTGTTGGAGCAGAGGATTTTGCAGCAGAGATGTAGGAGCTCCATAGTAAAATCAAAGAGCGATTGCAGAATTCCAACCAGGAATATAAGCGCAGAGCAGATCAACACAGAAGAGAAGTTCAATTTGAAGTGGGAGATTTGGTCTTAGCACATCTAAGGAAGGAAAGGTTCCCAAGGGGAACATATAATAAGATGAAAATGAAAAATATAAGGCTGTGTAAGATTCTGAGAAAATTTTAGGCCAATGCTTATGAAATAGAATTGCCAGATGGGGTAGGGATATCGCCGATATTCAACGTAGCAGATCTGTATCCTTACAGAGCAGATGAAACAGATGAATTAGAGGAATTTCAATGGGTTAAACAAATGCCTATAGCTAAAAATCCACAGATGGAAAGGATAAATGATCAGAGAATTAGCAAGAAGACCTGAAGGAAGAAATATTTTGAGTATTTGATAAAATGGAAGGGATACCTGATTGAAGATGCAAGTTGGAAAAGTGAAGAAGAGATCCAAAAACATGGACAGATAGTACAGGAGCTTATGAACAGGATTTTATGAATTTTTCAGCCAAGGGAGTATGATGCAGGAGCATCATAAGAAAACCAACAAAGTAAGCACAAAAGTGAAGGACAATTGGAAACGCACCAGCACACATTTTGAAGGCATTTTGAATTTCAAAATACGGAGCATTGATGTTATAGCCAAAAGGATGTATTGAATTTATGTTTTGGAGATTGTAAATAGATCTTGAGCATTTCTCTCATCTGTCGGTTATGGAGGCATTTAATTTTAATGAATGTAAAGTAGGTAGATTTTAATTTTCAACTAGATAGCTTAGAGTTGTAGGAGGGAAAAATTTAGAAATCTCCCTTGTATGTATGGTATTATATTATTATTCTCATTGTAATTGTAAGTTGTAGAGCAAGAGAATAGGAGAACAGAGATTGTAGAATTTTTATAAGCAAATAGCTGTCACTATTGAACCCATGTACAAAAGCACTTGGATTAATATAAGAATGTTTTGATCCAATTATATGGTGTTTCATGGTTATTGTTTGCATCTATTGAATGGTATGTTTACAGTTGGTTTATTTTCTCTGTTATGCATCTGTTTCAATGCTTTGTATGTATGAATTCATGTTGAATGTATGAAGTCTGTGAGAGGAGAAGTATAAGTTTCAATTGTTTCTCTTCTTGAGAATTCCTGCAAGGAGTGCAGTGAAGGTCTAAAAAGAGTGTGTTGATGAGTTCTAAGTTTCATCTCAAAAAATATCATAAGAGATATCGTTGTTCTCATACCAACATAATTGCAGGTATAGCACAGAGCCGTGCAAGGTGTGCGCAAGCTAGTTGAAGTTTTAAATTCATCCAACCAAGGAGGAAGGTTGAAGAACTGTTGTTGCAAAGAATGCACAGAGTTGGAAGTGTGAAATAACCCGAGGTTATTGTGAATGTTGCAAGGAGTGCGTGCAAGAACTCTTTAGAAATCCTTGTATTGTAGCAAGTATTAGATCAGGAAGGATAGGGATTTGGAAGAAGTCGAAGGAAGAACGAGGTTTGGAATATCCTCGCAAAAAACTAATTTAGGAAGGAAAAGATGCCAGGTATTTGGGCAACAGTATTTGATAAACCTGAACGGATGGTTGAATAGACATTCAAAGCAGTCGCAACAATCAATTAAACAAGAACATCATCTTAAAATCAAAACTTGAAATTAATTCCCATGACAAATTCTTTACTGTATTAATTAACAATCAAGAAACAAATGCATTGTAGTTTGAATAATGAATTCAAGCATGAATAAAGAAAAACAGAGTATAAAAGAGTGTCTAACCATCCATATGCCTTCGCTATTAAGTGTCAAATAGAACAAAAATTCTTTTACAAGGAGTTTCACAAAAAAGTCCTCTGGATCTTCAATTTTTTGACCTGAACAGAGTCTTTCCTCTGCCTATTTAAACTATCCACAAAACCCTTGATCCTATCTTCTAGAATGTTCTTAATGACTAGATCCAGATAGCATCTATCTATTAGGGAGGTTATCTCAAAAAGAGCATTTACATTCCAAAAATAGATCATTGCTCAATAACTTAATATTGTATGATCTTTCCAGCATTACATTCGATTCTACAAAATAGGTATTAGTTTGATCTAGTCATACATTTCGAGGTCTTTGCATTTCACAAGTCAAAATGAGTAGACACTGCCATATTCCCTGGAAAACATCAAAATTATGATTGTACCAATCTTCATGAAACTTTTAGGATATGATAACAACAGTAGCTTTGGCAGTTTTTTGTTTGAGATTTTTGGTAAGCACGACATTATGCCAATAGAGTCTGAAGTTTATTTCTCTTATCTCTTTGAGCAATGCCCTTTGCTCTTTTTTCTTCTTCTTGAAATCTTGACTCCTTTCTTACTGATGAGCACTCCATTGTTCTATATGGGCCTTCTCTCTCTTCAACTGTCTCACTATCTTCTGGAGTTCCTTGATCCTTTCTCTATCAGTTCTGACTTTAACCTTAAATTCGGGGAACTCCTCAAAAGGTGCAGGCTCATTCAAATTTATGGCAACCTTGGGTTCTCTTAATTTAACTTGGTATTTAGAAACCAATCCTGAGATATGTTCTTCATCAGAACTTGTTGAATCCATGGCTTCAGGCATATCTGATATGTGATCTGAATCTACAAGGTAACCCTTTTTATTTTTAGGGATCTCACTGATACCTTTACCAATTTATTTAGCTTTTGTCAATCTGGTTGTAGCTCTTGTTATAGGTTATGTAGATGATGAAACAATTTGTTTACCTCTTTTTACTAGTTTCTTATACAATGGAGGTATTTTTTCTTTTTTCCTGGTACCTGCTTCAACATCTTCAGAGTGATCTTCTATAAATATAAGGTTTTCTTCAATGATTGAGCGATTGAACATGGCTTTGGACTTCAACCTGTATTTTTTGGTAACCCTAGTAGAATTCCTTCTAGGGTTTTGAGACATAGGCATACCTTTATTCTTTGTCCTTTTGACTACAATGCCTTTTTTACTAGTTGAAGGTGATTCATGCTTTCTTCTGTTTGTTGGATTGTGGGCAGGATTTAAGGATTGCATTAGCCAGCTCCAGGGTTTCTGTATTTCTCTTAGCATAGACACGACTAGAGTCTTAATTAAGACCTGATGAAATAGGCTTCTCTTTGCATTGGAGGAGTGTGACTACACTCTTTTTGACATCTTTGTCAAGATTTTGAGTAGAAAGTAAGGCAGATTTAAAGGATAATTGCCATTTAGATGCATTAATAACCTAATGTGGAAGATATAAATTTGTGAGAATCTGCCTTCGCAGGTGATATACCTGTGGATAACGATCATAACAGTGTGCCATTCTAGTCTAATCCAGCTGTGAGGAGCTCCCTTTCTCCAATTCATATTTTGCTTATCTAGAAGAAAGAATTGATTGAAAAACTCTGTAACTACATGCTCCTTCTTCCACCATCGTTCTCCTCCAACCACCAATCTGCAAGCTTTGGAAATTGTTTGTTTGGTCACCATCATTAGCATCTTCCCGATCTCCACATCGTAACCATCAAATTTCTATGCAAACTCCATAGAGACATGTTTGTCGTAACCTTGGAAAGTGGTGAGGAATTTGAACCAACTAGAATCTCTAAACTTTTGAGCCATCTGAGGATAAGCTTCGAGAATTTCGGCACCCTCGGGTTCTAATATGACCACTTGTCCTCTCTTCTTAGGCACCATCAAAACATAATGCTACGACTGGCACTGCTCAGATTCTGAATATGCTACCTACAATCTGTTAATATATAACCATTCTCCTGAGAAAACAGTTGTGCTTAAAATTCATCAAAATCAGGACGAAGAGTGACTGTTTCAAATAATTATCTTTGGGAATTGAATGATTTGAAATGAGTCCTTTGAAGGTACAGAGCAATCTGATCATGTAACGGTTTGAATCATCATGATTCAAGAGCCATCATGGGAAACATGTGAACTCTTATTCCACGATCTGTTTAATCATAACGGAATCTAGGTGCCAAGCGCATATTAAGGCATGATTATATTTGCGCTGCGGGAATAATTCTATTCCAGTAGCGCTATTAATGACTTAGCATAATTGGAATTTGTAAACTTCAAACAAGCATATGAAGTGACACATCATTCAAAACCATGTCTTTAAACTCCAAACTTAAAGAAATTATTCAAAAAGCTAAAACGCAAACCATAACAAGATGAAAATAGAAAATGAAGTTGAGGTAGGAAGGGTTTAGGATTAGGATTTCTCACTAAATCAAAAGAAAACTTAGAGACTAACACTGGCTCCCTCTGGGGATGGAGTTTTGGTAATAAACTCCAAGAACTGTAGACCAATGCCCTTTCCTTTATTTTCGATTCACTTATCTCCCTGCATCTTTCAGTCTTTATTCGCAGTATAACTGTAAAAACAAGTCCATTGGGTCTGTGGAGTCTTTATTGAAAAGAAAACATACTGCACTAATTGAAAACCTGATGATTCTTAAGAGAAAATAGAGCTTCAAGAACCTCCCATTCACTAGGCCTCCAAAAACTTTTGTGCTGTCTAAATTATGCAGGAGAAAAGTGTTATTGTCCATTACCTTGTCTATTTTGAAAGGACCATACCATAGGTTATCAAACTTACCATGTTTTGCATGCGAGAACCCTTTAGAAACCCTTGTATTGTAGCAAGTATAAGATCAGGAAGGATATGTATTTGGAAGAAGTCAAAGGAGGAACGAGGTTTTGAATCTCCTCACAGAAAACCAAGTTAGGAAGGAAAAGATGCCAGGTATTTGGGTAGGAGTCTTTGAGAAACCTGAATGGACGGTTGAATTTCTTAGAGGAAGAATCGTCGAAGTTTCGTGGACCGTTAGATCTTGCAGATCAAAGGGAAGGTTAAGGCTGAGTGTATTTTATCACTCATAAGCTTAGGAGGAGTAGTGGCCATTGGATTTGGATCGACGAGAGTCGTTGATCTTGTGCTTGAATTTTGTCATTTTGGAATTCGGGGTGTGGATAAATTTGTGACTCGGAGTCGAGAGTTGCGAATTCACGATTCACGAAGTCCTGATAGAATTAAGACCATTAGATCATGGGAAGCTTAGAGCTATTGATTTGTGGAGAGGAGTAATCATGATTTTGGTTATCGGTGAAGGGTGTTGTTGCATTGCAAATTGTCGATACACAAAATCCTAAGGTGCCAAAATATTTGGGCCCCAAGTTTTAGTCAAAGGTCACATCAAGTGAAGTCAAGGGAGGAACCAAAGTTCTGTTAGCCCTTTTTAGGGTTTCAGGGATTAAAGAAGTCAGAGGGACTCATATTTGGTGGCACAAAGTCATGAAACCTAAAATAACTTTTTGAGCAAAGGTTGTGGTCACATTAGTTGGTCACGTGGTAAGAGTTTGCGCTTTGGGCTTGTTCACACAGGTGTAACCCCAAAGAAGGACCTGTAGAAACACTTGTGTGTTGGAGATTCTTGTGAGGAATCAAAGAGTCAATCAGACTCAAGGGGAGATAGAGAATGATTCTTAGATCGAGAGGTCAAGCAGAACCTGCTGAGGTGGGGGTGTTGCACCATACTTTCTCCCTTGGCCTTCTTTCAATCCTCGTACTTTTCTTCCACCATGGCCTTCATCAAATTAAATTCCTTGAATAAATCATCTTCAGAATCGTAAGGAACTAAAATTCTTTGTGAATCCATCTCTCCTCTTCAAGTGAATCTCCTTGAACCAATTTTAGGATTATAACATAAAAGCTTTCCTTCACCTTGCTTAGATTTGGACCTTGTAAGCATTCACTTGCAAATACATGTCAAAACCAGCTCTGATACGAACTTTCCCTCCAATGATAGGAAAGTTTCCTTCCAATGATACCAACCTCGCTATGATACCAACTTGATCTAAAAATCCTTAGATGTCAAAATTAGTTCTTAAGTATATGCAAACATCCAACCAGATTTGGAAATGAAAATCATCTTTGACTATTTTCAAATAACATGTGAATGTCTTACTTATCCATAAACTTCATTAACTAATAAATATAACTTGCATAAATATGAAAGATAACACAAAAAAAAATAAAAGAACTAATAAGACAAGATTTGATAACAAAGTTCACCCCCACTGGGCTACATCTCCGAGTCCCTTTTCAATCAGTGAGACCGCTCAATTAATCTAAACTATGTTTCTTTTATAATGATGGCTTACAATACAAAATTTGAAGTTTCTCTTCAATTCTTCTTCTCAATCCCCAAAATAGAGGCCATTATTGAATTCCTCACAAAATTCTGAGAAAAATGAGTATAAACTTGACTATGTTATGAACAAGTGCTCAAATACCCTCTTTAGCACACATAACAAAACTATGGGTCTCATACATGAAAAATTGAACTAAGAATTTTCATGCATAGAATTTTTACATAGAATAGACATCATCATCAAATTCCTCTTGAAATTATGAGAAAAATGAATATAAACACTCTATACTTCCCTCAAAGAAATCAATGGCATGCAAAACGAGGTAAGCCAAAACTATGAACACCTCTTGCATGCAATTTGAGACAAAAATATGCAACTTGCACAAACTTCTATGCAGGACCTCTCTTTGGCATGCATTTCCATGTCCCGTACTGTGGCCCATAGCTATGTTTATATAGGATAAGTTGAGATAATCGTGGCCCTTTATTCCCATAGTGCATTAAATAACACTTTAAATACAATTTTGTTGGTTTTTATAACCAACACATATTCGTGGCACAATGGTTAAAGCTCTAGGAATATATCTCGGAGGTTTCGGGTTCGATCCACATCCATTGGTTTTTTTTGTTAAAACGTTATAACTATACATTAAATACGTTGGTTGTTATAACTATAT
>ML787407.1:1499527-1512999 GCA_009831015.1 Picea engelmannii | reverse complement strand
AGGTAGTACTTGAACCATTTGACAGATGGGCCTTAGATTTCATAGGACCCATCAACCCTCCATCCAATCAAAAAGTTTACATATTGGTCTGCACAGAATACATGACTAAATGGGTGGAAGCCAAGGCACTCCACAGAGCAACTAAAGAGGCAGTTATAAAATTCTTATTCACAGACATCTTCACCAGATTTGGAATGCCAAGAGAATTAGTTACATATGGAGGACCTCCTTTCTCTTCTCATGGGTTCAAAGCCACCCTTCAGAAATATCATATCCAGCAGAGAATGACTACACCATACCACCCTCAAGCCAATGGACAGGTGGAAAGCACAAACAAAATTATAGAATCCATTCTCACAAAAACAGTGAAGGAAAGTAGAAAAGATTGGTCCAACAGACTCCTTGAAGCATTATGGGCCTACAGAAATACCTAGAGAAATACTACAGGGTTTTCTCCCTATGAATTGGTCTACGGAAAGAGTGTTGTCTTTCCCATGGAATTCGAAGTAAAAACCTTAAGGACTGCTTTAGCTGCCAACCTTGACCTAACTGATGCACAGACAGCTAGGTTGCAGCAGCTTAATGAACTAGAGGAGAAAAGACTAGATGCCATTCAGCAAACAACTGTAATTCAACAGCAAAGATCACAATGGCATGACAAAAATATCAAGAACAAGTAGTTCCAGAAAGGTAATTGGGCTCTACTATACGATTCCCGGTTCAAAGAATTTCAAGGGAAACTGCGCACAAGATGGTTAGGACCTTATGAAGTAGACACATTTTTTCCTAATGGAACAGTAAGGCTCCTTACAATTGATGACTCCAAAACTCCGTTACTTGTAAATGGTCATCATCTCCGTCTGTACCAGAAACCTGTCTCTAAGGAAGATTTCAAGGCTACATGCATGGCAGACGCTCATTTTCTTTTCATTGAGGGGGTTTCTACCCCCAGTAATAATTAATTCTTTTTGGATTTTCTTTAGTATTATATTAGATTAGATTAGAATTCATTTACTAATAATCCATGTCAAGAAATATCGTCCTACAGTCGATTTTTGCAGGATCAAAGCACAAGAGCGGCCGATTTCTCTTCAAAGAGATAAGTTTTCACGATGCTGAAACACCGTTGTGTAGCACTGTTGATTTTTCACGATGCTGAAACACCGCTGAGGAACACTGGTGACATTCTTCCCGATGTTGAAACACATTTGTTCAGCATTTTCCATTTCTTCCCATTCCCAAAATACTCCAGTCCGCCATCTCCTCATCATGCTTATTTCCCGAAACAACTCCGTCCAGCACTTGTTTCGTTTTTCTTTGCTGAAACACCACTAGCCGCAATTTTTCCCATTACTGAAACACCAGCAACCTTTCATTCTCCTCCCGTTGCTGAAACACCGTTACCAGCAACCTTTCATCAGTTTTCCCGTTGCTGAAACACCGTTACCAGCAACCTTTCATCAGTTTTCCCGATGCTGAAACACCACTGTTCATCATTCTTCATTCCTTCCCACCCCCACCATTTTCTCACTATTTTCATTACCGAAACAACTCCGTCCAGCACTTATTTCGACATTCTTCTCTGTTGCTGAAACATCATCATCAGCAACCCTTCATTTTCTTATCGACGAAACATTTCCATCCAGCAATTGTTTCGCCTCTTTCCGTTGTTGAAACACCATTTGTCAGCAACCCTTCATTTTCTCACCATCCATCATCAACGAAACATTTCCTTCCAGCAATTGTTTCACCTTCTTCCGTTGCTGAAACACCATTGTCCGCAACTCTTCATTATTTTTTTCTCACGATGCTGAAACACCACCGTTCAGCACTCTTTGATTTTCTTCCGATACTGAAACACCAGTTATCAGCAGTTCTTCATCTACAGCAATTGTTTCGATTTTTCTCTGTTGCTGAAACACCCGCCTCCCACCATCGTCTGTCAGCAAGCTTGTTAGTTCAACCTTTTAAACAACATCACCACGAACAAACATCATATCTGGTTGAACAAACCAAATGGTAAGGCAAAGGTATGTAAAGTTTATGTAATTCAGTTAGGCTCTACGAAATGAGAAAGATCCTGCGTCATTATGACCATTCAAGTACAATTAGTACTAACCACACTTGACGGGAGGGGAAGTACACGTCAAATCCGCGATACCATCATTTCACCCGATCTCACCGCCGTCATTCCAGTTCACCACCTTTCCGTGCCTTTCATCACTATTCCTGCATGTAGTCCCTCGGGAATTCACTCTGCGCAGAAGCTGATACACAAACTCTCGACGTTGTACTTTACTAAGCTAGTAGCCATGGGAGGATCTACCATAAGGAATGAGCCCGCCACCACAGCGTTTCTCGAACGCTATCCAGCAGCATATCAAATTTTCGAACAGGCAAGGTGGCTTAATTATTTCCGCAGACTCTAGTGGTATAATGAACAGCAGGTCCTGCAATTTGCCCTGAATCTGCAGGAGGACCATTCTATCGTCAACGAGGTTCGAATATCAGTGACAGAGGAAAACGTAGCAGCGGTCTCAGGCCTCCCAACCGACGGCACTCGAATATTCAGTCGGAAGCATATTATCAGGGATGTCCAGCAGAACTTCTTCCTGCTTGAGGAAAGAATTATATTGAAGGGCAGAGGCGTTCAGCTCAGTTCACTCCCACCTCCATGGCCGGGGGTTGCAAGATTTATCAAGCGTTACCTGACCTGCGAGGGACGATACCAGGTAGTGTATCAACATGAACTCCTTCTGCTTTCTCATTTAAGGCATAACAGAAGGGTCAATATCCCTTACTATTTACCGGGTTGTTTGAAAAATATGGTACCATACTGTCGAAAGGCAAAAGATCCAACCCTATCACTCACCCACCATCGTCTTGTACAATTACTCATTCAAAGGGGTTTTGCCCAACAAAACCCCCCAGTAAATAACCCACCGATAAACCCTCAACTAGCTGCTAAAATTCCCCAGGAGCAGCAATAGCAAAACCCCCCAGACGTCCCCGAAGTACCCCATATACCACCCATAGAACCAACCAGTCCAGTCATTTCCCCCACCCCACCTAATTCACCACATACTCTACCAGAGTCATCCACTCCCGCCCTTCAAATTCTCAATGATGATTCTGAACCAGAAAATGTTCCCCGCCCTATCAGTCAGAGAAGACCCCCACAAAAATGCAAACAAGCTACCCCCTTTTCACCCTTCTTGCGCAAAACGCGGACAAGAGCCTCAATGAGGCCACCTTTTACGACCACCACCCTAGACACCCCACCTATTCGGCTGATACACCGTACACCTTCAACTTCCCACACCTCAGGATCTTTGCCTCTTCGAACCATGGGCGCTGCAACACAAGAACCATACGCCCTAGATACTGCACCACCATCTGTCTCACACAGGGTAGCTGAAACACAAGAACCAGTTACCCACTCAGTGGCTAAAACACAAGAACCAGCCATGGCTGAAACACAGGAACCAGCCATGGCTGAAACACAAGAACCAGCCGCTGACATTGAAATTGAGTTACAGGAATCAGACGCCCAGACATCATTTGTTTCCAATAAAGTAGCTGAAACATAGCCAGCTACCCATTCAGTGGCTGAAACACAAGAACCAGTCACTGATATTGAAATTGAATTTCGGGAGTCACAGACCCAGAATGCTGCACAACTACCCTCTTCAAGCAAAATGATAGAAAAATCAGCCACCCATTCAGTGGCTGAAACACAAGAACCACTCACTGATATTGAAATGGATATACAGGAATCAGAGGTTGAGGGTGCTGAAACACTACTCTTCTTCCACCAAGAGGCTGAAACACAAGCATCAGTTGCCATTCCCATAGCTTCTCCACAAGAACCAGCTAAGGAGACGATGACTGCAACACAAGAACCAGTCACCTCTAAATCCAAACAAACAATGGCCGATGTCTTGGAAGAAAACGAGTTTTTAAAATCAGAATTGGATGCATATAAGCAGGAACTGGCCAGAGACAAAGAAGCATATGAAAAAGAACTCACTTCGTACACCTTATGCCGCATTGCAACCCTGGCAGAACAAACTACAGAAAGCACATGCAAAGAATATATGTGCTGCCAGTGTGGAGATATTTACTTTCAGGCCGGGTATAAGGTGGTTCAATTTCCAGTACCAGGAGCAGTCCCTCCTCCGCCCCCTTTTGAAGACAACACTGCACCTGCTGCAACACAAGAACCAGCAGGCCCTAGAAAAGTCAAAATTGAACCTGCTGCAACACAAGAACCAGTAGGCCCTAGCAAAGTCAAGACTGAACCTGCTGAAACACAAGAACCAACAGGCCTTTCTAGAATCAAGAAAGAAATCCCTACTGTCAACAAGGTTGTGCAAACATTGCCCATGGAGGAAGTTACACCTCCCAGTCAAATCACTTCCAGAGAACAGTCCACTCAAACCATGCCTAATCCCACTACCTTCCACGCCGAAACTCAGACTTCTCACCTGTGGGACGAACATGCAGAAATACAAAAGTGGAAAAAGGAATATGCTGAGACACATGCCCAACATCTGCAAGTACACAGGCAAACCTGGATGAATCACACCTTCTCAAATTGGGAAGCATTGGACCTGACACGGCAGGAAGTTCGAGAAGTCAAGAAGAAAAACAAAGATTTAAAATCCAGAATAGTCAAAATCTTTGATTTGATGCACACAGTAATGGAAACAAGGAAACCCTCTTGTAACTATTCTTTATTTCTCTTGGAGAGATTCACATGGTTCCAAATTAAATCAATTATAGAAGGAAAATCCCATGAAGTAATAGAACCAACAGATTTTGTCAAGACCTTCCTAGCTGCCTCCACCAGGGATCAACACCTCTTATGTGAAGCATACTTCCATAATGAGGCTATTCCCGAAAATAAGTTGCTCAATATAAACCCTCTTGTTGGAGATGTCCAACTTCGAGCATTTACTTCTTTTCTTCAGAACCAAATTTTATGGCAGAATGACTTTTTGGCTGCCAAGCACAATGAGGACAATAAACTCCTCTGGATTAGACCAGAACCAGAGAGGGCAGCCATATTCATTTCAGAATATTATGAAGTATTAAAGCAACCAGAGGTGACTGAGCATGTCCAACAGCTACAGTCAGTAGTGCTCCAAGAATGTCAACACAGTATCAGTGCCACAGAGATTCCTTCCCTCCAGGCCAACAACTTGTTTTGGCAGCAATCCACAAAGAAAAGACAATAGCACAATCCTTTTGGTCCAGCCAACTTAGAAGCAGCAATTTCAAGGGTACCCAGCTACATCCAGTGTGTTCGACATTGTGTTGAAAACTGGATAGGGTACAAATTTTACTTCCTCCTCCTCTGGCTGCCAATAGAAACATATCAAGTCAGTTATAAACTGCCTAAAAAGGCAGAAACAACAGCGTGGCAAAGATTGCAGGAAGTGCAAGGGTTCAAAACACCAATAGACAGTACCGCTCGGATCTATAGCTTGAGTAATTTACACGGTCAGAACCAGTATCACGATTCTGATTCAGAGTGAGTTGCCTGAGGACATGCAACACCTTGAGCTGGGGGGGATGTTAGGACCTCATATTGTACCTTTTTTGCCCATACTTTTTGCCATTATTATACCCTTCATCACTTGTATTTTGACTCATAATATCACTTCATTTGACCATTCCAAGGTATACAACGTCCTCTCTCATTACTATATGCTTAATCTATTTTGCATAACATTTTACATTACTTTTGTACCTAACCATTGATTAGAAGTGCATAAGTGTCCATAACTGCAGATTAGCATTTGAGGCCGGTGTTGAAACACAGAATTGTCCAAAGTCGTTGTTGAACGAATGCTGAAACACGGAGCTGCTACACAGTCTGAGGTCGCATATGCTGAAACACGAAGCTGCTACACAGTCTGAGGTCGCACATGCTGAAACATGGAATGCTACATAGTCGAGGATGCAGATGCTGAAACACAGAGCTGTCACTCAGTTCAGAAGTGCAGATGCTGAGACACAAAGGAGACCGCCACGATGCTGAAACTCAAGCTGTTACAGTTAGCAGTCAAGGCCGAGCGCAATTCACGTGGCTGAAATAGCCCGTGAATTGCGATGATGGAACAGCATCAGCAGCGATGAGAAGGAGTTGTTACACAAGCCGTAACAACAATAGCTCGTGCAGCTCCTGTATTAGCATTCGGTTGCGTGAGAATAGGACATCCTATGCTGATTTAGAAAGAAGATCCGATTTAGTGTAGGATTCAGATATGCTTTGTAATGATTGTATCGAAGGGATTTCCTCTTTAAATTCAGGGGAAATCACCATTCGGGATATCCAAGTTTTGATGTATTGAAGAACTTCAGACAGAAGCGGGACGCATTCGGCACTCCAATTTGTAATGTGACATTTCAACAGATGAATATAGAACTGCTTTGAGTATCCTCTTGTAGCTTTTCGTTCAGGGGAATCTTGTGAGAAGGGAGGGCCCACATTCATCACAAGATTCACCCATTAGTTAGAAGTGTGTTTGTTTAATTTATGTTCATGTTTTGTTTACTGTCATTTGCTGAAACATTGTTTAATGAATTCCTCTTTGCTGAAACTCTACTGACTCTGTCTTAGTTATTGAATGAATTTGTAATTATTTTTATCAACAATCGTGTGTGATGGTTTTGTGAGACTAGCAGAGAATTGGTTAAAGGTCCCTGCTCAGACAGAAAGGGATCAGGACATCATATCCTCTGTAGAGTTCGTTTAAATGTTGTTAGCCAGAGATTTGGTCAAAATGTCCCTGCTCAGATAGAAAGGGGCTACAACACCTATCTTCTGTAGATTTCCTTTACCTCTGCAAGTATGCTAGCCAGAGATTTGGTTAAAGTGTCCCTGCTCAGATAGAAAGGGGCTACAACACCTTGTCTTCTGTAGGTTTCCTTTACCTCTGCAAGTGTGTTAGCCAGGGATTGGATTAAGGGTTCCTACTCAGAAAGGAAAGAACCGAAACATCCTGTTCACTGTAGAGTTTCTTTGATGTTAGCCAGAAACTGGGTTAGAGATCCCTGCTCAGAAAGAAAGGAATCAGATTGCCCTGTTCTCTGTAGACCTCAACCTCACAAGTGTGCTAAAACAGAAGTAAGGCCCAAGGCTCCTGCTTAGACAGAAAGGAACTAAGTGCTTTGGTTTCTGTTAAATAGAGTTAATTGTTTCCTGCATTATCGTTTTCATGAAAGAGTGTTAGTACTGAGTCTCTGTTGAGAGTAAGGGTCCTGTTCTCTGATTGCAAGATAGTTGTTCTTTCCCATTGCGATGTTATTTTAATGTAATCCAGGATTCTTAGATTGAACTTTAAAGATTGCAATAGGGAAAGTGTTTTCCTGTGATTTAATTCAGAGCTTCAGTTCATTCCAGCAAGTATAAATAGTATAAATTGCTTTACTACAACACTAAGTGCTTTTGGAATTGAGCATACATAGTGCATGGCTATCTTTGAAACAAAAGACTTCCTTGGGTTGATAATTTATGTTTCACTTGGTTGTTTAAAAATCAATTAAGCAATTATAGTGACCAACAACTATGATAGCCTTTGGCATGTAACCACATTTCTATTTGCCTATTCATGGCCATGAACAATTGTTTGATATATTTTCACATGGATTTGCAGTTTAATTCAAATTGGAAGCCATGTATGCAAAGTTAGTATAGATTGTAATGAGCAAGTAGTTCTTCCAGCTTTGTCCCCATTACTCCACTTCTGGGTTTTATAATGTATTTCTGCCATCGCAGATACTCCTCCGACCTCACACATTAGGGGGCATCTATTATAGCAAGATTTGCCTCACCCTATGCAATCTTTCACAGAAGGCCTTTTTCCATTTCCCTATGCAGACTTGAAGTCCCTTTTTGCAAATCCCATAGATAAAAACATTATTTTTCCACATATATGCGCCTTGCCTATATTACAGTATGTGTATACGCAAGTTGCACCACTACAACCTACGTACATCAGGAAATGTGCCAAAAATTAAAAAATGGTGTCGGGTTTCCATGTCATGTCATGAGATCAATGATCCTTGGCCTTCCATATACTAGAAACATTCTGACTCAGCCCTTTAGTTCCACTTGGATTCTATAAATGGGCCAAATCCGAGCTATGGAAAAGAGGAGAAAGAATTCAACTTTGAGAGCAAAGTTACTTTGGAGAAATTATTCAATTCACATTGAGTATGCATCCCTTTGTCCTTTAAGTCTAAACACATTGTTCAACCCCCAATCTCTTCCTTTATTGATTGAGAACTTCATTGTCTCTCTTATATGAGCTTGCCTTAAGTGGAGGATTGAAGTGGTGGAGGCCCAACTGGAAGGAACTTAGTTTCTCAGTTCCAAACCATGTCAACACGGAAGTTTGTAACTCATTCACTTTTGTTGATTATATATTAATAGAAATACTCTTTTCTCGTCCAATTAATATCTCGAAAATATTTGAATTATTATTCCATATGCATATTTTTTATGAATGTTGATGGATTATGCTATCAAATTTGCTAAAATTATGTATTATCACCATATGCTTGCGTTGCTTGGTTGTTGAGGACTAGTTGCAGGTATATTGCTTTGGGTCAAGTGCTCAACGATGGACTTCATCAAACGTCTAGACGAACTAGGCCTTTTATCTTGTCTTGCTAGCATATTTTTTTATATAGCATACTTGATATTAGAGTTGATTTCTACAGTCATTTCCATTTGTTGTGCTTTACCCCTGGCCATAGAGAGATTTTCCTCATAATACTTACTCTTGTTTTCCTTTGGAAAATGAACATATGCATCACAACCAAATACCTTGAGATATGCGAGAGAAGGTTTCTTACCAGTCCATACCTCTTGTGGAGTTGTTAGTACCACACAATGCACCTTTTTGCCTATACTTTTTGCCATTATTATACCCTTCATCACTTGTATTTAGACTCATAATATCACTTCATCTGATCATTCCAAGGTATACAACATCCTCTCTCATTACTATATGCTTAATCTATTTTGCATAATATTTTACATCACTTTTGTACTTAACCATTGATTAGAAATGCATAAGTGTCCAAAACTGCAGATTTGCATTTAAGGCCTATTGCTGAAACACGGAGCTGCTACACAGTCCGAGGTCGCAGATGCTGAAACACGGAGCTGCTACACAATCCGAGGTCGCAGATGCTGAAACACGGAGTAGCTATACAGTCCGAGGTTGCAAGATGCTGAAACACGGAGCTATTACACAGTCTAGAGTTGCAGATGCTGAAACATAGAAGAAACTACCAAAACCGACGATGCTGAAACACAAGGAAGCTGCCATAGTCAGAAGTCAACAAAGTCAGAGCACAATTCACGTGGTTGAAACAGCCTGCGAATTGCGATGCTGAAACAGCATCAGCAACGATGAGAAGAAGCTGTTACACCAGCCGTAACAGCAATACCTCGTTCAGTTCCTGTAATAGCATTCGGTTGCGTAAGACTAGGACATCCTATGCTGATTTAGAAATAAGATCCGACTTAGGATAGGATTCAGATATGTATTGTAATGATTGTATCGAAGGGATTTCCTCTTTAAATCAGAGGAAATCACCATTCGAGATATCCAAGTTTTGATGTATTGAAGCAACTCCAGAGAAGCGGGACGTATTCTATTCTTTCAATTTGTAATGTGATATTTTGATAGATGAATATAAGACTGCTTTGAGTATCCTTATCTAGCCTCTCGTTCAGGGGAATCTTGTGAGAAGGGAGGGCCCACCTTCATCACAAGATTCACCCATTAGTTAGAAGTGTGTTAGTATAAATTATGTTCATGCTTTGTTTAATTATTGTTTGCCGAAACACTATTTTAATGAATTTCGCTTTGCTGAAACACTACTGACTTTGTCTTAGTTTATTGAATGGAATTTGTAATTATTTTTACCAGTGAGCTTGTGTGATGATTTTATGAGGCTAGCAGAGATTTGGTTAAAGGTTCCTGCTCAGATAGAAAGGAATCGAAACATCATACCCTCTGTAGAATTCATTTACTGCTGTAAGTGTGCTAGCCAGAAGTTCGGTTAGAAGGTTCCTGCTCAAACAGGAAGGAATCCAATTACCTTGACTTCTGTAGATTTCATTTACTGCTGCAAGTGTGCTAGTCAGAGATTTGGTTAGAGGATTCCTGCTCAGACAGGAGGGAATCACAACACCTTGTCTTCTGTAGATTTCCTTTACCTCTGCAAGTGTGCTAGCCAGAGATTTGGTTAAAGGGTTCCTGCTCGGACAGGAAGGAATCACGATACCTGGTCTTCTGTAGATTTTCTTTACCTCTGCAAGTGTGTTAACCAAGGATTGGGTTAAGGGTTTCTACTCAGAAAGGAAAGAACCAAAACATCCTGTCCTCTGGAAGCTTTCATTAGTGCTAGCCAGAAACTGGGTTAGGGATCCCTGCTCAGAAAGGAAGGGATCAGACTGCTCTGTTCTCTGTAAACCTCAACATCACAAGTGTGCTAAACAGAAGTCAGGCCCAAGGCTCCTGCTTAGAAAGAAAGGAACTGGGTGGCTTTGTTTTCTGTTAGATAGAGTAATTGTTTTCTGCATTGTGGTTTTCATGAAAGAGTGTTAATGTTGAAGTCTCTGTTGAGAGTAAGGGTCCTGTTCTCTGATTGCAGAATAGTTTTTATTTTCCATTGCAAGTATTAATTCAATGTAATCCAGGATTCTTAAATTGATCTTTAAATGTTTGCAATAGGGAAGTTACTTTCCTGTGATTTAATACAGAACTTCAGTTTATTTGAGCAAGTGAGATTAGTATAAGTTTCTTTACTACAACACTAAGCTACTTTTGGAATTGAGCATATATAGTGCGTGGTTATCTTTGAAATAAAAGACTTCCCTGGGTTGATAATTTATGTTTCACTTGGTTGTTTGAAATCAATTAAGCAATTATAGTGACCAACATTTTGGCGCCGTTGCCGGGGACGATAGCTATAGATTTCAAAAGCACTTGTGCTTTCTTTTCTTTAGATAAAAAGAATGCATGAAAGACCCCAAAAACCCCAAAGACACTAACCCTACAGGTGGCAAGGGAAAAGGAAAAGGAGGAAGAAAGACCTTCATTGACGACATTGCATCCAAGTCTGAATCTGCTACTCAACGACCAAACCTTCAAAAACAGAATTCCCAACCTTCATTTTGAGAAATTTTCAGAACAGGGAAAGAAGTTTGGAGTTAGTCCAGAAGCCAGTAGGAGACATTGAGGACAGGGCAAGTGCAGCAGGAGAATAGACAGAGGAAAACATGGATGAGTATTTGCATCATGAAGAAAGGGTAGATCCTGAAGGAGAGGTAAAAGATGAAAATTCTTTTTCTACATTAGGATTTCCTATTGATGATCTCCCTGTAGGAGCAGCCCCCATGAAAAACATCCCACTCTCATCATTGCCAAATTTTCATGGGTTATCTTCAGAGGATCCTGATGAATTTCTGTTTGAATTTGATATATTATGTAGAAGTTATGATTATGTTTCTAATGCTCAGAAACTGAATTTATTTGCAGCAACACTAAAAGGGAATGCACTAAGATGGTTTATGAGCCTTCGAGGCCATGTAATCACAACTTGGGACCAAATGAAGCAGAAATTTCTAAACAAGTACCAGGACTACTGTAGAATGAGAGAAAAGAGGGAGGAGCTATTTAAAATGATGCAGAAAGAAGACGAGAATCTAGAAGACTTTGTAGAGAGGCTTCAATACAATCTACAAAGATCTAGTCATCCCAATGTAAGTAAGGATATTCTCAAAACCATTTTATTAAAAGGGGTAAGGGATGACTCTCTTGATATGCTAAACATGCTTGGGAAAGGGGACATATCCAAGGAATCATATGATGAAATTGTCAATTTATGCAAAAGATGTTCAAGGGGAGCTTCAAGAAATAGATTAAACAGCAGGGACACTACATTTTCAAGAGTCCAGAAATCAACTAGTGGGGGAGCAACAAGAGCCAAGATAGGTAATCTACTTGAAGATTTTAAAACCGAAATGTTGAGCTCTTTTGCCTCACAAATGGACACCCTGCAGATTAAGAAAAAGCAAGCAGAAGCAGAAGCAGCCTTGTCTATCTTTTGTCCTCAATGTAGAGATAAACACCCAAAAAGAGAATGTCCATTGGACAGGAAACCAATCTGCACTATTTGTGACAAAGATCATGATACCCAGAATTTTCCATCTTTACCAGGAATCAAGGCAGCGTTACAGCCAACGGACGAAGAAGCTGAAGCTGTCTATCTGATGACACAGAGGAGGCAATGGAAACCACGAGGACAAGGTATGAACTCTAACATGTCATTTGCATCTTCTAATCTTTATTCTTCTTTCAATCAAATGATTTACCCCTACAATCAAATGCAGTACACTAATCAAATGAACTACCCATCCATGCAACAAACGTACCCACCCATGCAGCAAACTTACCCACCCATGCATCAAAATAACCCACCCTTTGTTGATCCCTCAACATGGACCCCTTGGCCTCCACAACAACATCAGCCATATCAGAATCAGTGGAATCAAAATTGGAGAGGACAACAACCTGCCTTTCAAAATCAATTACCCCAATTCTCACAACCACTCTCCTTGCTAGCAGGTACTCCTCCAAATAATCAAATGATGAGACCCCAGCTACCTGTGCAACCTAACCCCAACCCAAATAATAAGTCTGTGCAGTGCATTGACATTTATAACCATCCCACACTTTCCCTCCTCCCTGCACAATGCAATGATATACATCTTCGATCTGGGAGAGTAGTGGAACCAACCATAGCTGATGTTACCTCTTCCGATAAAGAGGAAACACAGGAGCATGATGCACCTGAAAAGGTACAATCATCCTCCAACAATGCTACTGAAACAGCACCATTTCCCGAGCGTTTAGCCTTAACCAAAACGCCTGAACCACCAGCCTTTAATATTTTAGGGGAATTACAGAATTTATATGTGAAAATTCCCCTCTTACAAGCACTCCGCAACGTACCTATTTATGCTAGGACAATGAGATATATCTGTGTTAAAAAGCCTGGTAGGAAAACCAAGGATCCCCTTATAGTCCATGTTATGGGAGATCTGTCTGCATTAATGTCAGGAAAGACTCCCCCAGTCAAATATGGTGATCCTGGCCACCCTACCGTTACAGTACAAGTTGGCAAAACAATAATCCCTCGTGTCCTAGTAGACCTTGGTGAAGCAATCAATATCATGACTTTAGAGACTTTACAACTGCTACAATTACAAGATGAAGTCAGAGAGACCCCTACCATCCCAGAATTGGCTGATCGTTCCACAATTAAACCAGAAGGAGTCATTGAAGACCTCAGCATCTCTATGGAATCCTGGAATTATCCAGTCGATTTTACAGTGTTGCAGCCCAAAACAAAGTTGGGGGGCCACCCTCTAATTCTGGGCA
>ML787407.1:1465195-1490437 GCA_009831015.1 Picea engelmannii | reverse complement strand
AGTTTATTTGAGCAAGTGAGATTAGTATGAGTTTCTTTACTACAACACTAAGCTGCTTTTGGAATTGAGCATATATAGTGCGTGGTTATCTTTGAAATAAAAGACTTCCCTGGGTTGATAATTTATGTTTCACTTGGTTGTTTGAAATCAATTAAGCGATTATAGTGACCAACAGAGTATTGTCATCCAGTGCTGATGAGGGTGATCTGTTGGCCAGGTAACATGCAATACCCACTGCCTCTACCCATAATTCTTTCCCTAACCTGACACCACTAAACATTCACCTTTCTTTTTCCATCAGTGTCCTATTCATCCTTTCTACAAATCCATTCTGTTGAGGTTTATATGGAGTAGTCCTTGTCCTTGCTATACCACACTTCTTACAAAATTCTTCAAATTCATTCTCGCAGAACTCTCTGCCATTATCTGTCCTCAACACCTTAATTATTTTCTCTGTTTGATTCTCAACAAGAGCCTTAAACTCTTTAAACCTATCAAAGACTTGAGATTTCTTCCTGAGGAAATATATCCAAGTATTCCTTGAGAAGTCATCTATAAATGGGACATAGTACACGGATTTTCCCAATGATGGGACTGACACAGGTCCAAAAACATCACTATGAACTAGCTGTAAAATTCCTTCTGCCCTCATTTCACCAGAGGAGAATCTTACCCAATTCTGCTTCCCATATACACAATGTTCACAGAGATCAAAATCCATAGAGAAGTTAGACATACCTTCAACCATGCATTTATTGTGTAGTAGTCAAAGACCCTTCTCTCCTATATGCCCCATTCTTTGATGCCACAAAATAACCTTTTCTCCAGAGACTATAGGAGTTATTTCTTATTCAAATCCAATATCAGGAACAATGGAACTATTACACCCATTACTAATAGTGATTCCTTGCAGCTTATACAGAGTTCCAAACCGAACTCCCTTCATCAACATCATTACTCCTCAAACCATCTTGCGGGTTTCCTTTTCAAATATTCTTTTTACCCCTGCATCATCCATTTTTCTTACAAAAATGAAATTTATGTCCAAATGTAGGATGTGAAGATCATTAGGCAGTGTTCTAATCCTTCCATCTATGATCCTCAACTTCACTTTTCCTCGTCTTATGATTCTGGTTGTCGAATCATCACCTAAGAAAACATTACCTCCATCATACCTTTCATATTCGCAGAACCACTCCCTGTGGGGAGTCATATGAAAGGATGCACCCAAGTCAACCAACCATGCCTCATGATCTACATGTGTGCTTGAAGAAGCCAAGTAAACATCCTCTCCTTCTTCCTTGGAGGTCTTTTCTTGTGTAGAAGGAGATTCTTTAGATCCCTTCTTTTTCTCAACTTCGGATCTACAATGCTTCTTGTAGTGCCCTTCTTTTCCACATCTCCAACATACCTTTACAAAATTTTCAGGAGATTTAGATCTACCCTTATACTTAGATATACCACTTGAGAACTTAGATCTATTTCTTTCCTGGTAACGTCCTCTTGCAAATAATGCATTTGTGCTCTGTCCTTCCATATTCTTTTGTCTCATCTCCTCTGAAAACAAGGATGAGACCACTTCATCAAACTTCAAGGGATTTTTATTACTACCTATGGCCACAACTAGACTATCCCACGAGTCTGGTAAAGAACATAGTAAACCAATACATTTATCTTCATCTGAAATTTTAATCTCAATAGATACTAATTGACTTACCACAGTATTGAAGGCATTAAAATTCTCTGGAACCAATTCTCCATCTCTCATTCTTAGGTTATACATCTTATTTCTAAGGAATAGTTTATTCACTAGGGACTTAGACCACTACAACTTCCCCAACTTATCCCATAAATCCTTGGTTGTAGCTTCCTCTGACACATTCAGTAATATTGAATCTGAGAGACACAGTCAGAATGTGCTCTTTTCCTTTCGATCCAACTTTTTCCAGTCATCTGTTGAAGTTCCTATAGGTGCAGTACCTAGATCTACCATGATCCACCGATATCTTTCCACCAACATATTTTCCATCTTGAGCTTCCATAGCTCAAAACTTTGTCCATTAAAATTCTCGATCTCCATTTTCAAATTTCTCGCCATTTCTTTTCACCTGAAAAATCAATACCATAGATATCCCACTGTAACAAGGCTTACCATAGTCCCAAGCCAAACCCTTGACCACAAAGGCATCCTCCTAAAGACAACAAAGATCTGATACCATATGTAGATTTTAACCTTGTACAATATTTACTGCAAACAGATTTTCAATAAAAGAACAGAAAAAATACAATGGAAAATACAAGCATTACACAGATATTTTTCCCCTAGAAACCCAAACCAGGAAAACCAACATATTCTATATTCATTCATAGTGATACATTGTTTACAATAAAATATACTTATAGGATCCAACGACATCCAAAACACTAACCCAATGACCTGGATTAGTCAACAACCCTAATTCCTTAACCGTAAATAGAAACCATTGGAAAAAAACCATGTGCCGAAAAACTACCCAAAAATGCGACATGTTTCCCAAGGAAAAAACTATTTCTCAGGGGGCTTCCCCCAAACCCCCTGCACGAGGGGATTTTTCCCCCTTGTACCCCACAAGGGGGGGCCTAGCACCCCCTCCTCAAACCCCCCTGTGCGCCCGATGCAACACAGACACTGCTACTCATGCAAAGAATATAACACATACCCAACAGTTGAGGCTAGGAATCCACAAGAAAGGGTGTCTCTTATGGGTGTCTACTCTCCACCTACAACAAGTTGGTTTCCTACATCCATCCCAATTCACTAGCTCTTAGTGTAGAAAATGTTTTTGGATAGACATTGTGTGCATGGTTTTCGAAATGTCCAACGTTTTGAGTGGACACTCCACCCATCATTAGGGACAATAGAAATCTCAAATATAGGAAATGAGTGTCAAGGTTTTCAAAAACCATGCAGACGGTGTCTATCCAAAAAACAATTATCCATTATGTCTTCTAACTGTGACAACTTACATTCTCAGATTCACTATCTCTTTTCCACACCACCTACACAACCCAAGGAATGGGATCCCCTTCTCTACTACACAATTCCTCAGACTATCCCCCTTCCCTCTAGGGCTCTAACACAAGTTGTCTAGGAATCTATTTTATTGGGAACTCCAAGGAATTACAGTTGCAATAGGAAACTCTCAATAAAAAAAAAATTCTCTACACAACAAAACTCACTCTACAAGACCAACAACTTGATTCTTCATGCAATTTTCCAGCTCCAAATAGATACCACACATACCCACTATGGCTATCTTCCAATTCCAACACTCAAATCCCTCTTGTTGTCCCAAAATCTGTTTGTAAAAACTCCCCCATTTTCCCATTGAATTTCCTTTTATCCCGAGCTTGTTGACTCTCACTCTCTGTAATGTTTATTGTACTTCATCCCCATGCTCCCAATAACTATGGTATGTGGCTCCTTATACCCACCCTCTTGCATGTATTTTAATTATTGGGCTCTCATAAACTCAAGGGAAAAATTAGAAGGTTTACTTAAAACAACAATTTTTGGAATGGTTTTGGATTTAAGACTCATGAATAAATATACCCCCCTTTGAGCCCTCCTCTCTTGTGGAAAACTCATCCCTGATGACTCTGTCCATGTCCATCCATAGTTGGAATCACATTTTATTTTATTATTATGATATACAATGTTTATGTATTACATATTCATGCCCACGACCATACATCATATTTACATTACATATTGCTAATCTAGGAATTAAAAATTGGGATGCTACAAGGGATGCTTATGAATTTGGACCTATCCAAATCCTTTTATAAAATCAGTTTCTAGTATATTTGCTCGATGCTCCTAGCCTTTGGTTTCCATTAGGATTGGGTCAATTAGGTTCTCTCGATGATTTCTTCATCCTTCTTCTCTTTATTGATTAATAGCTCCCCATCCTCATCCTTTAGGCCTTCTCATGGAATCCACCGGGGTGATCTCCCCTCCCCTTTCATTTTCATCTTTATGGCAAAGGGCCTTAGCAGAAGCCTGAAAGATACAATGTCATCCAACTATCTTAACGATCTTAGATTACACAACTCAGATCATCTTGTCTCCCATAGCCAATTTGTGGACAATACCATGTTGATGGGTGTCCCCACTACCAAGGAAGCCTGGGATTTTAAAATTTAAAAGTATTTTGGACACTTTCACGAAGACATCTAACATGTCCATCAATCTTCTCAAATCCTATATTTTCTTCTTTAATACTCCTCTAGCATTCCAATTCCATATCTTTTGTATCCTTGGATTTTCTAGGAGATCCCTTCCATTAAAATATTTGGGTGTCCCTCTTATAGTCTCAACAATGGGTAATGCTCCCTTGGAGGACCTCCTCACTAAGATTAGGAAAAAACTCATTGGCGGGACCTTCTAATCCCTTAATTTTGTTGGTCACCTTACACTTCTCAATTTTGTTCTACAAGCCATCCCTCTATATACCTTTTTTATATTTATCTTCCCCCAAGCACATTCTTAAAACCATTTAATCTATTCAACGAAAATTTCTCTGGAAAGGTGCCAAACAAGTGAAAAAATGGGCCTTGGTGGCCTGGAATACCCTTTGTTTACCTAAAGAGAAAGGAGGGATTGGGATAAGAGACCCTAGAATTTTAAATAGTGTCCTAGAAGGAAAAATATATAAGTGTTGGTTGCAAAGGAAGGGTGAAGAATGGAGAAATCTATGGAAACAAAACTATTCCAACAACATGCAAGAATCAGACCTCAACCGAATGGATAGTAGTTTTTCTAGATCAATCATTTGGAAGGATGCCTAGCTCAATAAATGCCTTATTCAAGACCATAGTTTGTGGGAAGTGCATGATGAAAATTATTCTCTCTTCTAGGAAGACTCTTGGTAACAAATCCCCCAACTCCAAAACTGAAAAACATATCAGGCTCTCAAAAATCATATTCATCCCAATCACAGAAGGTTTGTCTCTCAATATTTGTACAAACGAGAACCTTCCTTCGAATGGAAAACTTGGGTGCTCAATATATATCAAATACCCCTCCAACTCAGACATCAATTCTCTACCCTGGAAGAAGCTCTCTTGGAACAAAAGATCAAACTCTCGAACAAGTCGAACAAGCTTCAATGCAGACATAAGCTAGGAGGATTATTTAACCTTGATGAAGCTTATGATTTAGCAATTGAGCATGCCTGGGTCTCGAAAAAATACATTTGGGACAAGGTCTAGTATTCCAACCTATCGCCGAAAGTACCCTTCTTCCTATGGCTCATGGTGCATGGGAATATTTTGACTTCGAATTAATTGAATCGTTGAGGTTTTGAAGGTCTGAGATTACGCATCCTATGCAAACACGAAGAGGAAACCAAAGAGAATTTGTTAAATTCTTTCCCCTTCATCAACCACCTTTGGGATCAAGGTTCTTTTCTCTTCCAAAAAATGACAGGCACGGAGAGAATATTCATATCACTCTAGCTACCTAATTCCCTATTGGATTTCAGAATCCCATCCTCAACAGAATTTGGCAGATATTCCTGGGATTTGTGATGTGGGAAACATGGAAAGAGAGGAATTGATGTATATTCAAGAATGGGGAAAAACCGACTGCAAAGACAGGGGATTGCATCCATAAAAACATCATAGAAACAGTTAAATCACAATCCTGGACCAAGGATGACCCCAAATGCAAAACCAAAGAGAAACTCATCCTCTCGAGCTAGAATCTTGATTAAGTTTTGATTGTCGCCAGTAAATCTCCACAACGACTTCATCACTTCTCTCCCCTTTCCTGGTTGCCCCTTCCTCAATATTTTATAAAAAACAATTTTGGCGTAGTGTCTAAGAACAATCTTGGAGTTGTTGGGTTCAGAGAAGTCTTTTGCAACTCCATGGGGAAAATTATTCGAATTTAGTTTGGAAGCCTTGACATTAGTTCCAACAATGCAGTCGAGCTCTAGGCTCTCCTCTTAGGTATAAGAAATGCCAAGTAGCAACATGTTGACACAAGGGCAGACCCAAGGTTCAACTCTAACAACACACCAACAAGCCATAACTACTGGCCCTTTCAGCAACACCTGTGAAGCATATGAAGTCTCACCTGAAGTAGCAATAGGGGGTTGCAGGACACAGGTGTCTACAAGCAGAGGAAATGAAAAGTGGATCCAAGGTAACTCACACACACAGATCTAGTTATTCTTTACCGAATTAATCCTATTTTGCACAACATATCTTAGATCTAACAAAACAACACTATAACAACATATCAAATGACAGAGATAAAAAACAACAATCACACATAATACCAAGATATATGTGGTTCACCCTCTCTCTAGGGATATGTCCAAAGAACTATTCTTTATAATATATTATATGAAATCATACAGTTCAATCTGCACTCTTAGCTTGCATATTTCTCTTTCTTTCTCTTCTTCTCTCCCCTCCCTGTGCAACCAGCTGCAGGGATGATCTTCACACCTAGTTGAAGATCTTACAACACATGCTTCTCTCACCACACAATACTTGTCTCTCAAAAATAACAACAATCACTCATCATAACATTAACGAACCCATCCCTGGTATTCTTGACCTTTATTTATACATTACAATGACTCTCGGACAACCTTAGGTCAAAACCTAGGTGTCAAAACCCTAGATACTAAAACCCTAGGTCAACTTGACCTACATTTTTCAGGCTTTGCCAACCTTTCTTTCCTTCCTTCCCGCAAAGTTCTCCAAAGCATCCATTGGTGGCTTTTTCCTCTTGTTGAGTTGTCCACGATCCATCTTCCCTGCTGATCTATCTTCCTCGATCTCCCCATCCAACATCTTGCTTTCTCTTACTTCGCTCGTTCTTTTCTTCTCTTTTGGCCACTTCGACCCAATCTCAGTCAACTTATCTTTTGCACAGTTCTCACTTCACGCTTCTTTCCTTAATCTTTGCAGCCTTCCATAACCAAGGTCCAACAAGCCCCCAACACTCACATGTGACTCGTCCCAAGACACTTCAAGTCTGAACCTTTTGTTTTTCTTCATCTTCAGACTACGCAGGGTATCCTGTGCTTTCTTCTCTGTCCCTCCCTTCTTTTTGCAGACTATCTTTTCTGTGTCTGGTACCCAGTTTCAACTGCACCTGGTACCTAGAACCTTCTTCTCATGCTTTTACTGAGAGTTGCAAGGTAGTTGGTTGTCATAGTATAATTTCAACCGACTCTCATTCTCTAAACATTCCTTCCATTCTCCATTCAGTGTCTTCAGTTGTGCATCTCCTCCTTTTGTAACATATGAAACTTCAAATGGCCCAAGCCAATGTGTTTTGAACTTTCCTGGATGCTTCATGAACTTGTTGTCATATACCAATACTAGATCTCCTTGCTTAAAGGATTTCTTCTTGATATGACTATCATGGTAGGCCTTTTCTCGTTCCTTTTGTATCTGCTGATGGAATCCTGAAATAAATCTATCTTCTTTTAGTTCTACCAACTGCGCAAGCCTCTCTTGAACAACGCCAGTGGCATCCATATCTATGAATGCTGCAATTATGAGACTAGGAACCAAATGTTCCATAGGGACAACTACTTCAATACCATACACCAACTTAAAGGGAGTTTGCATTGTCAGCTTCTTGCAAGTAGTTCTATAGGACCATAGTACTGCTGGTACTCTTAGATCCTAGTCATTCCTGTTCATGCTGCAAATCTTCGTCGGTGCTATCTCCAAGATCTTGTTGAAAGCTTCGACCGTCCCATTCACTTGTGGGTGGTATGGAGTACTCTTCTAATGGTGAACTGCAAATTTCTGAGTCAAGGCTTCAATGGTCTTATTAATAAAGTGTGTACCTTGATCGCTCATAAGGGTCTTCGAGCATTCAAACCTAGTTATGATAACATCAAATATAAATCATGCAGTTGTAGTTGCACTATAGTCCTTAACTACTCTTTATTTTTCCCATCTGTTCAAATATTCTATCACAGTGATGATGTATCTAGCTCCTGTGTGCTTTCCTAGTGGGTTTATAGGTCCCACAAAATCAATGGCCCATTTCTCAAATGCATGTAAGGTGAGTTGTGGTGCTAAAGGAATCTCATCTCTTCTAGAAGGTTTCCCAACTCTTTGGCATACATCGTAGGCTTTATAATATTCCTTAGCATCTTTATGTAAGGTAGGCCACCAGAGGTCAGCTCTAAGAATCTTTTGTGTTGTTGCTTTCCCTGTGTAGTGTCCTCCTGTGATGTCTTCATGTGCTTCTTCCAGAATCAGTGGCCTCTCTGCCTCCATAACACATCTTCTTAGGATCTCATTAGGTCCCATCTTGTATAGTTGTCCAACTATAAGTGAAAAATCTGCAGCGCGAACTACCGATTGTTTCTTCTAGATGATTGTATATTTGCGAGGTGCGATTCCTATTGATAGGAACTAGACTTTATCGGCAAAGTGATCATCAATCCTTCTGATGGAAAAAAACTATGAATATAGTAGTGTATCCTCCAAAATAGTAGGTTCCTCTCCATGCTCCAACCTAGACAAGTGGTCAGGTCCCTTGTTCATTCTCCCTGGCTTGACCACAATCTCAAAATCATATTCCTGGAATAACAGTAACCATCTACATATCCTTCCCCCCAACAGTATCTTGTTGACTAGGTATTTCAACACTGAGTGATTAGTGAACATCTTAAAATGTCCCCCCAACAAGTAGTGTTGAAACTTCTACAGTGCATACACCATGGCTAAACCTTCTCTCTCAGTGGTAGTGTAGTTTATCTCAGTTGTAGATAGATTCCTGCTAGCAAAGGCTAATGGATGGTCAATATCTCCTGCTCCTGGTTGTGTTAACACAGATCCTAATGCAATAGATGAAGCATCAACATGCACATGAAATTCCTTGCTCCAATCTGGGAAAACTAGAATAGGCGCAATAACCATTTTCTGTTTCAGTGTGTCGAAGCTTTGCTAGCATTCTTCTGTCCATTGGAACTGAAAATATTTTTTCAAAATCTTCTTCATGGGTGTTGTAATCTATGCATATCCCTTAATGAACTTCCTGTAGTATCTAGTATGTCCCAGTGCAGTGCACAGCTATCGGACTGAAGTAGCGGGGGTAGATCAACAATAATGGCAATCTTGGATGGATTTACTAGCAACCCCTGCTTACACACAATATGCCCTAGCAGTACTCCAAAGGGTGAAAAGAAGAAGCACTTCTTTAGGTTCAGGGCAATATGACATTTCCTGCACTTATCCAACATTAGTCTTAAGCATTCAATATGGTTTTGTAATAAGCTAAAAACAATCCAATCATCAAAATATGCTTCCATAAATTTGTGTAAAAACTCTTTGAACACTTCGACCACCACCCTAGAAAAGATGGCTGGTGAATTCTTCAATCCAAAAGGCATCACTATGTATTGGTAGGATCCCCATTTTGTTACAAATGTGGTCTTATGGCGATCTTCTTTAGCAATCCTGATCTGGTGATAACCTGAAAATCCATCTGTAAATGAATATACTTCCTATCCTCCTACATTATCTAGCACTTCATCAGTGAAAGGTGTAGGAAATGGGTCATGCAAACATGCATCATTCAGCTTCTTGAGATCTACACAGATCTTGATCTCTCTTGTCTTCTTATCTTGTACCACCATAAGGATAATCCATTCTGACTCTTCCACAAGTTCTATGATTCCAACTTCTAACATTCTGTCTAGTTCAATCTTCACTTTCTGCTTATATTTGGGATTCAATCTATAGGGTCTCTTCTTAACTGGCCTAGCATCTAGCTTCAAGGGGATCTTCATCTCTCCCATGGGCCCTTTTATGCCCTTCATATCAGTGAACTTGGTTGGGAACAAGTCTTGATATTCATGCAGTAGTTCTATGATCTTATCAATGGTGGCATTATCCCAGTAATCCCAAACATTGGAAGCTTAGGTGCTTGCCCTGTTCCAATATTAACTTTCTTGATTTTGATCAGCTGTCCAATGAAAGGTAGTTTGACTCCCGGTCCTTCTACATCTCTCTGACCTTCTGTTTCTACGATGTTCACATTCCTAGGATCATCATCTTCATCTGCATTGATATTGTAACATCCTTGCAATTTCTGGAGAGGTCCAGTCCATTCATCCTCTTCTTGCTCAACATGGAGGTTAGGTGCCTCCTCAAAGACTTTTTGTCTTACAACTTGTAGAGATTGATCTACTGAAGGATACTGGCTTTCAAATGAAAATGTAGTTACAAAGTTTTGAGTCATACCGTACCAATCTGCAGTAGTGAGGCACATTTCTGCTTGAAGATACCAAATGATAGGCATTGTGTCTAGAGTATTGATGAACTTGTGCACCCATTGTTCTCGAGGAATGTTGCTCCAGGCCTCCTCACAACCTCGCACATGGTCCTTCGGACAACTTTGACCTGTGTATCGAACCTCGCATCCTTCTACTTGTTCTAAAAGGCGTATTTCCATCAAAGTGCGACATTGCATCCAGTCCATGATGTTCTTTTTATGTGTCCCCCACCATCTTCCCAGAGTTTCTTTCAAAGCCTCATCTAGTGCCAACAATCTTTGTTGTACTAGCACAATTTCTTCAAAACTTGATAAGAATGTTTCTAAATGATTTAAACCATCAAATGTGGGCAAATTTCTTACTTCTGTGCCAATCCAATGAACTTGTTTGGTCAATCTAGCACATCTCCACACAGAGACTTCATACATTTTGTTCTGCCAATTTTCTAGTGCTTCTTCTGAGTCTGATGAGCATGCGTTGTCACTTCACCAGCTTAAATTCCCATCTGTTGTAGGGTTAATGTAATCCTGTTGTCTTGTTGTCAATTTATATATATTCTCTAGCTCGTATGCATGGTCTTCTTCTCTGATGGGTTTTGTGTATCTTCGACCTTCATCAAGATCCAGAGGTGCAATGACCCTAAGGCCATCACCTTCAAACGTCATTCTTCTTTTCTTTAAGTCAACAACAGTAGATTTGTTGAAAGCCCAATCAATTCCTAACAATGCAAGATAAGGACAACTATCATCAACTATCTCAATCACCTCGAAGTCCACAAATGTTCTTACCCCATCGATGTCCACAAGGACATGCTCCAATCTCCCAAAGGTGCTTACTGCCTACTGATTAGCCATCCTAAGTCTAATAAGGGAATAAATTAACTTAGGTTTTCCCATCAGTGCCCAGGTCTGCTTCGCCATGACATTGACTTCTGATCCTAAGTCTAGGACCACATAATCTATATCATAATCTCCAATCTGTGCATTAAGGTGTAGCTCCTTATTCGTCCTTCTCTTTTTGGATACTTGATGTACTGCTTTATTCAACAAAGGGTCTACCTTCCCTGGTTCATACCATCAGAGAAAGTGTTGTAGTTCTTGTATGGATCTTTCATCCTTAATCAATTCAATGAACGTATACAAGAAACTAACAAGCTTGCTTACCTCTTTTCCTTCTCCCGATGATGAAGGCTGATCGAATGTCAGAGGCATCCCACATTCTCTCACTTCTGGTTGTGCCTTTGATAAAGAAGCCTGATCTCCTCCAAATGTTTTTCTTGCCTCTTCAAATATTTTCTTTTCTTTCCTCGGATCGAACTCTAGTGTCTTCTCTGCAGTTCTTCTGACCCATTATCCGTCTATAGTCTTTGTTGGAGTCATCATGTCTTCTCCTATAGCAGCGCCTCCTCTAGTGATAACAATGACTCTAGGATCCACTCCATGTCTCTCCTAAAGTTTGGATAACAATGCAAGACAATCTTCAATAACATGTTCAAATTAGTTGTAGTAGCTGCAAGTGGTGCAAGGGTTCTAGCAGTCCCTTGCTAAGTGTCCTGGCTGTGTGCAATTATAACAAATGATCTGACCTCGACCTCGACCCATACCTCCTCCTCGTCCTCTTCCTCTGAATCCACCTTGAGGTTTGAAGTTTCCTCTTCCTGAGGAGTTAAACTGCATAGTATTTCCTTCTTAATGTACTTCGTCTTTAATTCTATATGTGTCTCTTGATCTTTCATGCAAGAGGTCATAACCCCTACAATCTTTCTCATCATGCCTCATAGATTTATAGAATGTGCAGTAAAGGTTGGTAGGTGTCTGGACATATTTTTGCATGTAATAGCATTCACCAAAGCAATGTCGATTTCTACATACCTCACACCAAGGTAGAGTAACCTGCTTCAAAGGGCTTGGAGCTCCTGAAGCCAAGTACTCATGAAATAGAGGATAATGCTCCTTGTCATGGCCCTTTGATTTACATATGATATACCAAATAACTTCTCTTTTATCTTTTCCCTTATCCTTTTTCATATCTTCGACCTGCAGTGATAAGCTAGTTAGCTGACTCAAAATTTGACTCATACCCGAGTTGGATTCTCCCATAGGTGTTGATTCTAGTTTCCTGGTGATCTCCAGTGCCTCAGCCTGCAAAGCGATCTTCTATTGCATCAGAGGGACTCTGATGTGTGGTAGGAGGGAAATAATGAACCATTCTTTATTCTATTCATTTGGAATCTGAAAACTCAAATGACCTGTCAGGGTCTTAAACCTCTGATCAAACTCCCAAACAGGTTCAGCTACTCTCTGCTTGATTTCTTTCAGCTATGTAATGCACTGTGACTCCGACTTGGGTTTCTTGAATTTGGCAGTCAGTGCAGTCTTGATCTCGTTCAGCGATTTCGACTATGCAACTCCTTGGATGAACTTCATGTAACAGGTCAGTGTGCAGTCTCGCAGGGTAGTACTAAACTGATCTCTCTTAACAACTTCATCAGTGACATTATTAATACTCCATACAGCTTCGCATAAGAACCAATGATGATCAGGATTTTCAGATCCATCTCCCCTGAAGGTGGGTAACCTCATCTCATCTGCCATAGATCTTCCTAGGGTTCTTGACTGAGTATGCACTGGACCACTTGTACTAGTTCTTTGAGTGCTCTGATAACTTAGGTTACTCTTGTTACTTAATGTTGTTAAAATAACAGGAGGAGTAATAGTGCTTACTTCAACAGTCTGCGCAATTCCTGAAGTTTCTAACTATTCTTGGCGAGGTTCTTCAATCTTCCCTTCTTTTGCCCTAGCAGACTCTGAGTGTTCCTCATTCAGTAACTATTCTTCTTCTCCACTGTAGAACCCTTCTTCCTGTGCTAGTGGTTCGGGATTCTGCTCAAACAAGTTCACTAGAGGAACTTCTCTAAATGATCTCCCATTGCATGTGTGTCTGACCTCTGTGTCACTGTCATTGTTTGAATTTTTCAACATTAGCTTTTCAATCTAACCCACTACTGTATCTTCAAGATGTTCTTCTCATGCAATAGCATCTTGATCTTCAACTTCAAAAAGTGTAAAAATTTTCCTCTCGGCCCCTTAAAGAAATATCTCTCTGCTTGGCTATATGACTCTACTTTGCCAATAGAAAACTCGGTGATGTACCCTCCAATGGTTCTATCAAACCAATGATCTACTGCTCATGACACGACGTTATCAACTCTCTTGACCTTCTTGATCAGCGTCAACGTCCAAACCACAGGCGATCTAGATCTGATCTCAAACTAGGTATTTGCTAATTTGGTTAACCACTCGTATAGCTCCTTGTGAATTCCTCCAAAGAAAATCTCATGTATATCAGTAAAGATATACCTTCCCAACTAGTCTTCTGTGCTAAGATTAGGGTTCTTGTTCTGGGCTTTTGCAAAGTCCTTTTCTTGTTCTTCTATCCACTTATGAATCTCTGTCTTCGATGGAAACCACCTTGACATTCTCTCAAGAAGATCTCGGTCCCGACAATGAAACTATTTGTTGGCATAGGGGCAGACCCAAGGTTCATCTCTAACAACGCACCAACAAGCCCTAACTACTGGCCCTTTCGGCAACACCTGCGAACCAGATGCAATCTCACCCGAAGTGGCAATAGGGGGTTGTAAGACACATGTGTCTACAACCAGAGGAAATGCAGAGTGGATCCAGGGCAACTCACACACACAGATCTAGTTATTCTTTACTGACTTAATCCTATTTCATATAGTATATCTTAGATCTAACAAAACAACACTATAACAACATATCAAATGACATAGATAAACAAAAACAATCACATATAACACCAAGATATACATGGTTCACCCTCTCTCTAGGGCTACATCCAGAGAACTGCGCTTTATAATATATTAGATGAAAGCATACAATTCTATCTGCACTCTTAGCTTACAAATCTCTATTTCTTTCTCTTCTTCTCTCCCCTCCCTATGCACCTAGCTACAGAGTTGATCTTCACACTTAGCTGAAGATCTTACAACACAGAATTCTCTCACCACACAATACTTCTCTCTCAACAATAACAACAATCACTCACCATAACATTAACGAACCCATCCCTGGTCCTATTGACCTTTATTTATACATTACAATGACTCTTGGACAACCTTAGGTTGAAACCTAGGTGTCAAAACCCTAGATACCAAAACCCTAGATGTCTAAAACCCTAGGTCAACTTGACCCGCATTTTTTGGGCTTCGCCAACTTGTCTTTCCTTCCTTCCCACAAAGTGCTCCAAAGCATCCATTGGTGGATTTTTCTTCTTGCTGAGTTGTCCACGATCCATCTTCCTTGCTAATCTGTCTTCTTCGATCTCCCCATCCAACGACTTGTTTTCTCTTATTTCGCTCCTTCTTTTCTGCTCTTTTGGCCACTTCGACCCAATCTCAGTGAACTTATCTTCCACGCAGTTCGCACTTCACGCTTCTTTCCTTAATCTTCGCAACTTTCCATAACCAAGGGCCAACACAACACTATTCAAATCTCATTGTTGAAGGAGACTCTTAGCTCATTCTCAACATGTTAACCCACCTTCAAAATGGTTCACCCCCTTGGAATGTCTCTAAGCAATAGAGACTAGAAGAAATCCCGGAGCAACTCTAAACTCTCATTCAATATGCCATGACCATCATACCCTCTCACGTTCGTAGAAGTGCTAACAAGCTTGTTGGTTATCTGGCTAATGAAGGAGTGTCCAGTCGTTCTGATGACACAAGCTCGGATTGGGATTCTCTAGAAAATGTCACCCTTAAGCAAAGTTGTGAGAGGCTCAACCAAAATGACCTCCACTCCCCAGATGGGTTGCTTGCTATGATAGATGGGAGGGTGATGTGTGGGCCAGATGGGAGGTTCACATGCCCACATGAACCTGTCCCTTCGCCCAATATCACCATCACAGACCTGCGTGCTAGAATCCCTGTACTACTCACTCCCTTCGATGATGAGGAAGAGACGATGATGGGTGATGGTAATGAGGCAGGTTCAAGTACCATCGAGGACTCATTTTCCACACCAAGCAATGAATTCCCCTCATCCTAATTTGATTGTGGAAGATATGATGGAAAACCCACTCCATATCAAGCTTGCATGGAGGAGTTTACATTTGGGTCTTCTGTGTATCAATTCAGTGTTGAGTTATTACTATTGGTGGCTTACTGGTTGGTTTGTTGATTTCATTTCCACTCTTGTCATGGCATTGTGCTGTAGCAAAAAAGAAAAGGTTCCTACGCACTCCACGAAAGCTGCCTTGGAGGATGAAGCAATCGTTGCCGCCTACGCCACTGTCATCAACCCAAAATCACATGCTTTCATGTAGACAATCAAGGAGGATGTGAAGGTCATTAGGGCCTATCATTAAGACCAAGAGGTTGACAAGCAAGCCGCCCCTTTTGTTCCTGATCTGGGATCCAGTATAGCAAGAGATACAATTTTTTTCATAATTGTGGAGCTATATTGCGATACAAAGGTTTCCGTGGCATAGACAATGTTGGCCAAAGAACCAGAATTCCAAAAGCTCGGGCTTAGGCTCAGAATGGACTCTCTAGAACAATAGAACAAGCTTATGCTCACAATGGTTTTTTGCTTGGTCAAGAAGCAAGGATGAAACTTTTGAGTGCTCTCAAACTACCTCACCTCCACCTCTCAGACGCCTCCTCTAGGGTCTCGCGGTGATGGCTTCTTGCAAACTGACCCTCTAGCACCACTAGCATGATGATGACAATGATGGGTTCTACCACCTTTAGCTCTTTGTTTAAAAGTTGTTTCTATGTTTTTCACTACTCTAGCTTAGATATTTAGACTCATGATAGTCAGGGGGACTTTTTCAGTTTTGTTTTTTAATTCAGTTTAATATGCTGGTTTGATTTCCCTTTGGGGAGCCGACAAGCTCTCTAGATAGTAAGTTTTGGACAAAGACTTGCTAACGCCATCTCCACATGGGATGAATTAATGTACATTTTGTTATTAATAGAAAAACAAAGCTTACCAACCCCCAAAAAAGTAGTATATGTTATGGGAATTGTGTTGCTTGTGAGAGAGCTATGCACTCTTGTACGCAAACCTGTAGAAGAGCTAGCTGAGTGTAATGTGAGTGGAAGAGTTCGAAAGGGCTGTTGAGGTTGGTGTCATGTGCACCAATGGAGCCAATTAGCAATACCACAATTAAGCCAATCACTCAACGGTGTATCCATGATCAAGTGAAACCACATTAATGTAATTAAGTTATGAACCTACATATGGGGGCTTCAATATGGACTGGAGTTGAGTTACGGTGCTATTGGGGTGCCCCATTTCAGGGATTGGGTCCGCACTCCACCCTACCCCAACAATAGGGTGAGGTGAATTGGTTTTTCCAGAGTCGGCGCCCAAAGCAAATGATATATTGTCTTCATCCAAACCAAATGATATAAATTGCCCAAACGCCTCCTACTGGTCATCGTGGTCGTGAGACTGTAAGTTTTTTTTGTGTTATTCCACGAGGATAAGGCAAGCAAGCGAATTGCAAATAATCTTGTTGAAGAAAAGGCAGAATACATCTATCTTCATACAGAACTTGATTTTCATTTCCTGAGACTGTTGAACAAGATGGGTTGCATACCCAAAAGAATTGCACGGTTACAAAACGGGTTTGTTGGCGAAGGTAACAAGAAAACAATATCAAAGAGGACAAAAGACAAAGATGATAAAATCTCCATCTCCCAGGTGGGCGAGGGCATTGGCAGAGAGGAGGAAATATCCAGGTTGCGGGAGCTTAATCAATTACTTATTACAGCTATCAACAACTCACGACAAGAAAATGCTTCTTTCTTACAGAAACTCACTCAAACAGAATCACACATTCACAATATTGACGGAAAATTCCAGTCCAAGATGGATAATCTGCAGAGGGAACTCATGGAACAAATGAAAGTCGGCGAACGATTGAATGGCGGCTTGAAGGAAGTCGACAAAGAATTCAAAGAACTTTGTCAAAGGAAAGCTGAGGAATGTCGGGCTGCCATTTCTGAACAATTGCAGGACGCCGAGGAAAGATTCAAAAAGGAAATTTTTGACAAAGAGGAAGAATGCAGAGCGGTGGTTTCTGATAAAAGAATTCTAGAATCTACTGTTTTAGAGTTGAATGGTAAAATTGAGGTGATATCTGCAGAATTAGAGGCAGCACATAGAGGTTGGAAATTAGAAAAAGATGAGCTTTCATCACAGATTGTAGCAGCAAGACAGGAGACTGAAGAGATCGCTAAAGGCAGCCAAATGGCAGAGCAAGCATGGAACACTGACAAGGACAAATTTTTGTCATCATTGGCCTCATACCAAAAAAAAATTGAAGAGATGTCTATGGAAAATGAGAGGATCTTAGTTCAATCTAGGGCAGAAAAAATCGAAATGCAATCCAGGTTGAATGAATTCAAGGCAAGGGCACATGAGTTACTTGAAGACAAGCATTTGAGGGTTTCTGAAAAAGAAGATTTGGAAAGCAATGTTGCAGAGCTGCAAACAAAGTTTGATTCGATTGTTAGTGAAAGGGGATTATTGAGTCAGAAAAATAGAGAGCTAAGCACTGAAGTAGAGTCTCTGAAGTCCCAGTTGATTGAACTTAATGCGAAACTGGCTCACTCGGAAGACGAGATGGAGCGAAATGAGGGGGTTCTACATAAATGTAGAGCAGAAAAAATTGATTTGCAGTGCGAGTTGAATGAATCCAAGGAAAAGATTTGGGGTTTACTAAGAAAAATTGAACAAGATGGGCATTTATGGAATGTGGAAAAGAGAAATTTGGAGGCCACTGTTGCAGAGCTGCAAACTAACATTGAGTCGATGGCTGGTGAAAGTGGATTAATGAACAACATTGCAACAATGGAAAATATAATAAACAGCCTTCAGCAACAGGTGAATGAAGGAGTCGAACAACGACTAGATTTAACTGAGCAGTACAAGGTAACAGAACATTCTCTTCAACAACGAAATGAAATCCTCCAAGAGGAGGTGGACAGAACTAGGCATTTGCTAGAAATACAAAATCAGAGAGTTGAAGAGTTGGAGACTGCTCTGCACTCTGTCAACAAGGATCTTGAATCCAAAGAACGCCAACCTTTGCAAGGGAGGTCACTTGTGCTGGTAAATGCAAAATCAAAACTGAATGATTCGCTAGAAAATAGAAAGCCAAAGCCAAATCATGTGCATGAAAGTAAAAATGGAAAACCAAACCCTATGCATGAAAGTGAAAATGGAAAACCAAATAGTGTTATTGAAAAGACAAATCCAAAATCTAATGTTCTTACTGAAAGGAGAACAAGAAACGGATTGCTCGAAAAGGCAACACCACCACCAAAGCCGGTGGGTGAAAAACGAGCATCTGCAATGTCGGTGTCTGAAAGCTGGACTTCATCAGAGCTCGTGTCTGAAAAACAAACACGAAACAAGGTGCCTGGAAAGCGAACACCGAAGCAGCTGTCTGGAAAGCAATCCCCAAATATTGGGCCTCAAAAACCATGGCGGTGAAGATGGCTCTATAGGCATATCCCACCCTTGATAACTTGTTTTCAGAGTTGTTATTTTATGATCAGGATCAATAATGTTCAGTCTGTACAGTGTAATGTAGAGGTATTATATTGTATCATGCATGTAATGGAGCATGTAATGAAGGTATTATATTGTGTCATGTTGATTGAGAGAATTTGGAGACATAACTCTGTACAAAATTATTATTTTTTGTTATTTAAAATTTAGTGTTAAATGTAGAAATGGATTCAGCAGGTTTAAAAATTCTTGGGATACTCTAATTATATAGAAATAATCACTCAAATCTAAGGATCTAACAATTTTCTGCCGAACTTATTGTCAAAAACCATTCATTTCCTAGAATGATTTATGATGTTTTCTCCTTTTTATTATTATCGATTGTTAGAGAAATTTTACTATGATATAATTTTTTTTATTTTAATATTAGAAAATTTAATAATAATAATTTTTTTGTCACTGAGATATATATACTTTATCCCTTTTGTATTTGAACCTATAATTTTTAAAGAAGAAATACATGTTTTTAACTATTAGTACCACTCAAACTAATATTGAGAACTAAATATTTTCCTTTTAGAAAGAAAGTTGAAACTTAATGAGTATACAGTATAGTTCACTTTTTCCAAAAACATATTCTCACACCTATCCATGTACATCTATTGGAAATGACCAGATTTAATGAGTTTTAAATAAAAAATAATCTTTTAATAAAGGACATTTCATATGCTTAGAATGTTCTTGGTCGTCACAATAAATGGAACTCTGATTTTAACCATTAACTCCATTACATGACAAAACATGTACATTCCTCATTAAAAAATAATTAACATAATAATTGTTAACATAATATTATTCCTGAATTTTACTACCGGTTTAGAATTTATTTAAGACTGTTGGTATGAGTGGGCCACACTTTTGATTCCACTTCTTTACCATATTCTCATGAACTGATGGCTGGTATGCTTACTGCGTGGAGCACCATCTCTGTAATATTTCGTGTGGTAAGGGTTTCATCTACCGAGTGGCACCACATGCGCGTTCCAGAAATCAGCCAAAACTCTGGACCCTATCTTCCTGTGCTGCTCCAGAGACAGAAATGTACATAGACATGTTTTGTTGTATTTGTTTATAAATGGTGTATTTGAAGAGGTCAACTTCAGTTTGTTATTCACACACATACTACATCATTTTAAAAAAGCAAAAAGACATTTTCAAATATTCTTTCAAATATATTATATTCTCTTTACATGTTTTTTTATATTAGCTTTCTAGAATTATCAGTGATTATTAGTGATGATGTGAATTATTATTTTTAAAATAAATTATATATACGAGAGTAGATCCATCTTAACTCTGGATTTATTATGAGGTTAAAGGGATCAAATTCATCTAGGTGCAAACCTTTCTTTATAGTGAAAAAACTGAGGAAATGTTTGCATCTCGAGTGATTTGATCCCTCATGATAGATCCAGAGTTAAGATGGATCTACCCTGATTCCAGTAGCAGGCATGAATGTGAAATTTTTAGATGATAATGCTTATCTATATGTATATGTTTAAGATGAACTTAATAATTTGAAATTTACACAATTATGAATCCAAATAATAACAAAATAACAATGTTTAGTGATGAAGATGTTGAATAATAACAAAATGAAATGATTAAGATAATGAATAACATATTTTATATATCCTAATATTATAATGGTTTTGATGTGCAAATACTAATAGATGAATCACATAGTATAGGACTTCAACTTATATATCTGTTTTGAAATTGATTTTCACTGAGTTATTGTTAAATTCATTTTACTTCATAATTTGCAGTATCTGGCACTTGAAATCAATATAAAGGATTAATTTAGTTTGTATCATTTCTTCAATTAATTAATGCACTAAATCATTTTCATAGTCTTGACAGTGAAATCAATGCACCCTATTGTTTTATATTATATAATTTTTAAAATGAATACAATCACTTGAATATGCTAAATCATTTTTCATTGTATCATCACTTAAATCAATGCATATTTTTTGCATTATATCATTATTAAAAGAAATGCAATCAATTGCTCTAAATTATTTATAATTGTCTCATCACTAAAATCAATGCATTGCATTGTTTTGCATTATGTCATTATTGAAATCATAACAACTCTCTAAATCATTTTTCATTGTATCATCCCATCCTCCTCTTAGAAACAAGCCTCTTGCCCATTGAGAGCATGGCTATGACTAGATACCTAATGTATAAGAACAAGTTAAACAACATGGAAGACAGGAGGCTACCTAAAATTGCTTCAAAATCAAGTCATAACCACCATTGACTCAAGTGAGGATGGCATAAAGACGCTCGGTCTTGGCTAAACTATTGGGGATTCATGGAAGAAACCATTTTGCATAATAAAGATACTATTAAAAAAAACGTCAAATCAAAATGTAAGGAGAAAATGTGGTGTGATAAAGAGTTAGAGGAAAAAAGAAAATTAAGGCATTGTAAAGATGTAATCAACCCTAATCTAGAAGATCAAAATTATCTATCTGTTTTTCCAAGTGTAAAGAAAAAAATAAGCATTGCTAAGATAAGAAAAAATCCTCATGAGCTCCATAGTGAAACTGGGTGTTGGTCAATTTCTAAAACGACATGGGATGAAAGAGTGTGTCACCTTTGTGGTCCACTAAGAATGTTGAAGATGAAAAGCACTTTCTCTTAGATTGTCCAGCCTATACCCATATTAGATCTAATTTTCAAAATATTTATCACACTACCAACCTTCCTAACCTCTTAACTCAACAAAAGTATGGTAATCTTGGAAAGCTTCTCTTAATGCTTTTCGAGCACAGAAGCAAAATTCTAAAGAATCACAAGTAATCACTTACCCTCTTAAGGTATGATAGACCAATTCGGTCTTAGTGGACGTTAATCATAATAATAATAATAATAATAATAATAATAATAATAATAATAATAATTGCACTCTATTGTTTATTGTTATATCATTTATACTCCCTTATTTATCTAAATCATTTTTTTAATATATGCCCTATTGTTTTGTGTTATATCATTATCACTTAAATCAATGCACCCTATTGTTTTATGTTAAATCACTATAGTGAAATCAATGCACCCAATTGTTCTATGTTATACCATTGTTAAAATGAATACAACTACTTGATTATGTTGAATCATTTTTCATTGTATATCACTTAAATCAATGCATATTGTTTTGCATTATTTCATTATTGGAATCAATAAAACTAATTGTTCTAAATCATTAGTCATTGTGTCATCAATAAAATCAATGCATCGTATTGTTTTGCATTATGACATTATTGAAATCATAACAACTAATTTCTCTAAATCATTTTCCATTGTACATGTACAAAATAAATGCACCCTATTGTTTTGCATTATATCATTTATGAAATCATTTCAATTCCCTTATTTCTCTACATCATATTTTTAATATCATCACTAAAATCAACATGTCCTATTGTTTTGTGTTATATCATTGTTGAAATCAATGCATTCTTGATTTTGATAACCCATTAAAGAATAATTATATATCTTAAAGTATAATTGTATATCTTGTGAAGACCTTCATCCTCTTCATATTGAACTATTATCTGAGTAATATATTCAACCTCAATACACTTCTTGTTATTTTACATTTGAATTTATGGATGTCCAAAACATGACTACATTTTTCATGTATTAAACTCATTAAAAAGTAATCTTATATATTTATATGATACATAATAAATATGCAATAGCTTGTGCTAAATTTGAAGTTTACAAGAAATCAAAATATTCTAAAAATAGCAAGAAGGTTGGTCCTCTAACATAAGTTTGATATTAGTCAAGACTTAATATTCACCTTAATAATTATTGAGGAATATTGTTGAAATTTGTAATAATTATTCAAAATATTATACTTGAATTTTCATTGTTTTTGTAGTTAGTTATTGCTTTCAAAAATATATCAACATAATAAAACCCTCCATAGGACTCTAAAATCAAACCCTAATTCAAAAAACACCTTCATTCACTAATAAGTGACCAATAGATAAATGTGAATTATACACACTAGCTTTGGATCTATCATATGTCTAAATTGTTCATAGCTCATGCTAAATTTAAGCTAACATATGATCCATCAATATTTTGTTAAAATAATGTAATTGCAAAGTGTATTATTATTATTATTTGATATATTATTCATTGGATCAATCCCCATTGTGGATTGATCATGTTGGCTATTGTAAAAGACCAAATCTCCTTTTGCGGATTGGTCATAATGTAATTGTAAAAGGCAAAAGAAGAAGTCAACCCCAAAATATATCAAGAGGCCCCGAAATATAATAAAGGTGGTTATAACCACCCAGTTGGAGAAGTCAGCCCTGCCAGTGAAGAGACACTTCACACGTTCCAGTCTTGTATAAATAAGGAGGCTAGCGCCTCACTAAGACACACAACTCACTTGCTCATTTTGAGAGACAAGTTTCAGAACTACAGTTAGAGAAGGAGAGAGAGTGTCGCATCTTTGGGAGAGGACCTTTTGTAATAGTTTAAGTTATCTCTTAGCATTGTATTGACTATCTATAATAAGGAATTTTTGCTGGGTTTTCTTCCCCTAGAGGGTTTCCCAGGATTAATGTTGTGTCTCTTGTGATTGTGTATTTCTCAGTGATCTTGTATTATGCTATTGTTATCTATTGAAATGCAAAGAACTATAATAATGGCTTAAACATTATCATGGTATCAGAGCCAAGCTGAAGGAAACATCTTTCACAAGAGTGAAAAACGCCACTGTTGTCGTACATGCAAATTAGGGATTTTTGATGGTGAAGATTTTCAGCCCTAAAACCACCTAGAAAAGTGTGCCCTCCCCCAAGGATTAATTTGACACTCTTAGCACACCTTTTCAGTGGCTGGATCTCCCGGAAAGTGAAACCCTAGTTTCACAAAGTACCAGAAGTACTAGAAAACCAGTGTACCAGAAGTACCAAAGTACCAGAGGTACAAGAAAACTAGAAGCACCAGTCTAGAAATCCGCAGATCATGTTTGGAGGAGCAAAAGTTGGATTTTCTCAGATCCAAACACACCAGTCTACTCGACTCAGCCAAACGCACCTCTTGGTAAGTTCAAATTTTGATTTTGGGCACTTTCATTTTTCGGTCATTTTCCTAGCTCTAGGTAAAAGATGTCTGCAAGCATTAAACATGTTGACAGGCTAGAAGGAGTGGAAAACTTTCATGCCTGGAAGTATAGGATTGGCCTCATTCTTGAAGAGAATGACTTAGCAAGATTCATCAAAGAAGAAGTACCAAAACCCACCAATGTTGTAGAAAAAGTCAAGCATCAAAAGGACACAATCAGGGCCAAAAGAATCATTGCAGATTCAATCAAAGACCACATGATTCCTTATGTGTCATCTAAGAAGACTCTGAAATAAATTTTTGATGCCTTGACCAAACTGTATGAAGGAAAGAACATAAACCAGAAGATGAATCTAAGAAATCAACTGAAGAATACAAGGATGCAGATAGGAGAAACAATTCAGGAATATTTCTCTAGAATCTCAGAATTCAAAGAATAGTTAGAAGCGATTGGAGATAACATGGATGAAGATGAACTCATAATGATGGCCCTAAATGGTTTCACAATACCTTGGGATGCATTCATCCAAACGATATGCGCCAGAATGGAGAAACTGAAGTTTGATAGTCGATGGGAAGAATGCATCCAAGAAAAAACAAGAGTAGCTAACCGTGAAGCGTTACTAGCAAGAGATGATGATCAAGCCCTAGCTACTCACACCAAAGGAGGAAGGAATAAACCCTACTTCCAAAAGGAGACTCATAAAGAGCCTCAACAATCAAACAAATTCAATCATAAAGAATCTCATCCAAGGAGATTTCAGAAGAAAGGACAATGAAAGGAAAGAGACTACTCATCTGTACAATGCTATCATTGAGACAAGATGGGACATATTGTGAAGTTTTGTCTAGCTAGATGAGAAGAATACAAGAGAAAACATAAGAGGCACCATGTTCATGTAGTCGAAGATGAAGAGCCACCTGCAAAGATGATAAGAGAGAAGATCAAAGACCGTGTCTTAATCTCGACCCTCTCAGGATCTGTAACACCTAGAGAGGACACTTGGCTCATTGATAGTGGTGCATCCAAGCACATGACAGGACATAGAAACATTCTCTCTTATATCTCAGAAAAGAAGTTTTCTTAGAAAGTGACACTTGGAGATGATTACCAATATTCCACCAAGGGAGTGGGAGAATCAAACCACAAATTGAATTCAGGGAATTCATTGAAGATGAAGGACGTACTATATGTACCAGGTTTGACCAAGAACCTACTCTCCATTTCA
>ML787407.1:1441460-1459255 GCA_009831015.1 Picea engelmannii | reverse complement strand
ATCCAATTTTATGAAGTTATTTCGATATCTCTAGCTAAATGGTACAAAAACAAATCATTTAAACTCACAGTAGTGTTAGAGATAATGTATTCCAAGAAATTGATCTTTACATTAGAGTTCACTTAACACTTTTCATAACTCTTTCTCATATCTTAGAGAGCACATCTAAGATGTGTCCATATTGTTCAAGTATCATAATATTTTTAATTAAACACACACACACATACACACACACACACATATATATATATTTGTTTTAAAATTTTTACATTAAAGTTAACATTGTTATTGTTTTTTATTTAGTCAATATTATATACAGCCTGAGTTAGCCTAATGGTTAAGAACATGTGTTTACTCTTAAGAGGTCACAAGTTCAAATCCAGAGGGGGGTAGGGTATGTATACCTCCATAGACTTTACCAGTCAAATCGCTGGGCAGAGGGGGGTCCCTTATCCCACAAACAAGGGGGTCTCATACACCAATTTGGTGTGGCTTGGCCGTGACCTTAAAAAATAAATTATTATTATTATATTTTTTTTAAATGCACACTTGTCAACGCTAAATTTTTATATTAAATCCTACATTGTTTTTCTATTTAATCAATATTATATATTTTTAAAATGTACACCTGTCAACTCTAGGTTGAGCACATAAGGAATTACGCATATTCTTCTCTTTCTTTTCAAACTTTTACATTAAAGCCAACGTTGTTTTTTTATTTAGTCAATATTATATATATATTTTTAATTGGACATCTCTAGGGATGTAGAATGCACCTCTAGGGACAATAATTTATAAAGTTTAATAAATTTATAAAATAATAAATTTAATAAACTTTAACAATTTATATTTAAAGTTTAATAAATTTATTTAATACTTAAAATTTAATAAATTTAAATAATTAATAAAAACAATTTGTTATAAAAGTAGTTCATATATGTTTATTTAAGTGGTTGGATTGAAAAATGGAAAATGACATTGGCTTATATCAACCACTTTTATAATGTGATGCAATTTTATGTATTGTGACAAGACTTAAATAATGGTATTCAATATTTGTTTTTTAATTTTTTGAACTTTATTTTAATATTCCACCTATATTCATTAATAGGAAACTTTGCGAAGTAACAAATTAAAGTGTTGGGAAAAAATATTGGCAAAACCCAAGAGGAAGGGAGATGGAGCTTCGAAGTGGCAGAGGGTTTTACAAAAATGGCGGAGACAATTTGTGTAGGTCTTGGTATTTGACAGGAAGATAGAGATCTAGGATTGCGCGAACAACACATCTTCTCGGTATTAAGCCGCCATAGTTTTGGGCACTGTTTGGGCCCTTTATCGTAGCATGAAGTCACTACAGGACAAGGAAACCTCTCTTTCCTCAGATTCTGCGGGGCACACCTCCTTTTCTCAAGATTTACCTTCGGGAGGCGTCCCAGCTAGTATCTGGCGGAAGCCAAGTGGGTGAAATACATTAATAGTTTCTAGGAACACTAGGATGGGGGATTTTGCCTCGAAGTGAGGTAGTAGGAGGTTTGGGGATTTCAGAGGCGAACTGGCTAGGTTCGTTTTCCACTATTGAACAACAACTGACACCTACAGAAGGAACAGATTTCCTCGAAGAATGGGGTGGGAAGATACCCTTTTACTCTGAACCAACATGTGTATTCGAAGGAAGTCTTGGTCTAGTCGTGGGGGAGATATCCTCGGGTTATAGCGCATCTTTTATGGATCTCCTTGAGACCCAGTATATTGAATGACAGATCGGAGTTTCGGATGATCTCACTGCCACATAAGATTTTTCTCCCTCTGACTTCTTGGTGGAAGTCGAACAGGTTGGGGATACGGCTCCTGGTCTTGTTCAAGGAGTAGCCAAATCTTCTACTCCTCTGGATATTTCCATTGATAACAAGAAGAGCACCCCTTCTAACAACTCATAAAAGGGAGAACAATCGAACAACACCCAACACAGCTTAGAAGGTCGGCAGTCTAAAGCTATCAGGTGTGCTAGGGAAAGAACTGGTGTTGGGCGGCTTGTCTTTGGGGAGGACGTGGCCATGGACAGGATCTTGGATATTTCAGAAAGAGCAGTAGTAGGAAGGGTCAGGGGGGAAAATATAGGCATGGATTACCTCAAAAGTTGGGTTAACAACTTCTGTCTACCAGATATCTCCAAGATGCCCCATATCGGACTACTCACCAAAGGATGGTTTGATTTTGTTTTCTCCTCCATGGATGAAGTGGATTGGGTTCTAAAGAAGGTACGGAGCATCATAGCCACCTTGACCCTTCTCAAACGTTGGACACCCACTTTTGATGTGAAGTGTGAATGGGTTGATGACGAACCCATTTGGGTAAGAGTCCCGGGCCTCCCGATGAAATATTGGAATACACATCAATTTGCGGCAATTGGAAATATTCTAGGTAGATACCTCGAGGTAGATATGTCATTTGAAGTCATAGGGATCATGACAGTGGCTCACATACTGGTCCAGATTAATCTACAAAAGGTTTTATTTTGGGAGCTTCTCATAGAATCGGTTGTCGGGGGTTTTGTACAAATCCTGGACTACAAAGGAATCCCATTTAGGTATCATAGATGCCACGTCTATGGGAATGGTGTGGAAAACTATCCACTATCCTTCAAGGGAAAAGACTAGATGAAAAAAAGGAAAAGCTCCTCCATATCTCCTCCCTGAAAGAAATGGGAACAACAGTTGGGCACAGGGGACAACAAAAAACTGGTTCAATAGACCACTGGAGATAAATGCTCGGCGGGATAGGGCTTGGGCAACGGGTGCAACCAGGGTTCGGGGAAGGAAGTGCCTTCGGCAACCGATCCTTTTTCCTCACCTTCCTTAGATTATCTCCTTCGTCAAGAACAAGAATTAATCAGTATGTCAACTTTGGATGCATCTCTTACTACTTTGGAGTCTTTTTCTTCGCTTGTTTTTTCTGAGTCTCCTTCTTCTACTTCGGGTGGGAAGTCTCTATCCTTTGTCAGTATGGCCTCCCTCCACTGTCCCTTTTCTTCCTCCTTGTCGGTTTTTTCACCCTTTCTAGTCACACCGTCCACAAGCTTGGGGGAGTTGGGAGCTTCTTCGATGACTGGGATCTTGAACTCCACTAGACCACCTCCCACACCAGTTATAGATGCCCCTTCCCTTACAACTGGAACCCCCTCCCCTTCCTCCCTGGAATCCTTACTTCCTACCACCCTCCCTTTTACCCTCGACACCCCATCGGCCTCAATCAACTACTCTTCTGAAGACAACATAGTTCCTTACCACCTTAGGAGTAGATCAGTGATCAAGGAGGACCCCCAGGAGAGTGTCTCCCTCTTGACATTGGGCAAGGGGCTAGGGTCACTACCTCAGTCACACTCGGTGGGAAAAGGTAGGGGCTGTAAATCACATTTATGCCTGGCACAAGTTCGGGCTAGAATATATCTGGCTTTAGGTAGACAATCCTCGATCGAATGGGCGCTTAGAGAAAAGCTACCCAGGATGGACTTACCTCATGAAAATGCTCTCTTTCAACTGTCTGGGGTTGGCGAACCCCAATAAAAAATCGTCCTTACGAATATTGGTTGAACAATGCTCGCCATATGTCATTCTTCTACAAGAAAATCTAGGGGATAACGTAGCAGTGGTTAAGAACTTGGAATCCTTACTCCTAGGTTGGATGTTCATAGCAGTAGATGCTCGAGGATGCTCAGGGGGTTTGGCCACTAGTTGTAAGAAAAAGAACTGTAAACTAGAGACTGTCTGGGGATTTTCCTCGGGGATTGGTCTCATCATATTCTCCACAAACCTAGGATGTAATATAACTATCATAAACATCTATGGCCCACACCAAGATAGGAAAATATATTGGAACTCTCTAACTGGTTGCGACTAGTTTAAACAAAAATATTTTATTCTTGGTGGAAACCTCAATTTATCCTTAGGTGATTCGGAGGTTTGGGGCCCTAGGGTTGTGCCAAAGCCTTTAAAAAATTACTTTCTAAACTTCCTAGACTAGTGGGGGTTGGTGGATGTGGAACCTCAAAAACTCCCCCCCCACCTGGTGCAACAGACGGGTTGGTTCAGACTGGGTGGCCAAACGACTGGACATATTCCTTATCATAGATGATCTTCTGGATTCTCTTGCTCTAGTTCGGCAATGGGTAACGTTTAGGGGAGAATCAGACCATCTTCTGATACTGTTCAAATTCAGGATCCCCAGTAGACGGATGACAAGCCCCTTCAAATTTTTCGAGGGTTGGATCATGGGTCCATCCTTTCTGGATCTAGTAAAGGAACTATGGGTGAAAATACCAGAACATTCCCAAACTGCAATGGTTGTACATTTTGTTGAGAACCGAAAAGGACTCAAATATGCAACTAAAATGTGGGCCAAAGTAAAACAACAAAAAGATGAACAAAATCCGAGGGATATCGAATTGAAACTAATAGAACTTCAAGATGGGACTGGCCAAGGATATCTTAGCCAGGAAGAAAAATACCTCCTGTATGGTTTGGAAAAATGTCGTAGGGTCATCTTGGAAGAAAGAGAAGCACAGTGGAGGCTAAAGAGTCAGGCGTTGTGGCTAGCTTGTGGAGACGAAAACAAAAAAATCTTTTAGGCCTATGCTAAAGGCCGGAAGATGGCCAACACCATTTGGAGCCTACAAAATCAGAGGGGGGAGGAAATAACAATGTACAACAAATTAGCCGACTTGGGCATCAATCATTTTAATACAATCTTCAAATCCTAGGAGGAGACCTCTATTGCAGAAATTATTAAAGTTTCCCAGCTCTTCCCCAAATTTGTTGAAGAGGATGTAGCTGGACACTTAATGAGCCTGATTACTGAAAAAGAGCTGCTAGAATTCTTACACACTTTCCAAAAGGGGAAGAGTCTTGGCCCAGACGAGTGGCCAATTAAATTCTACTTGGGGTGCTTTGACGTACGGGGACCTGATATACTGTGGGTAATTGAAGAATCAAGGGTGAAGGGTCATACACACAACCCAATCAACACTACTTTCATAGCACTGATACCTAAGACAGACAACCTGACCTCCTTTGATGATTTTCAGCCTATCTCCGTATGCAATTGTATGTATAAGATTATCCCAAAGGTTATCAGTAGAATATTGAAGGTAATTCTCTCAAAACACATCTCTGGGGAACAATTCGGCTTTCTTGAAGGCATGAAAATACATGAGGCTATTGGGGTAGCACAAGAAGCTCTACACAACATCAAACTAAAGAAGCTAATAGCAGGTGTGATAAAAATAGATCTATCTAAATCTTTCGATAGGGTAAACTGGTTATACATCAGAATGCTTCTGATACATCTATTCTTTGGACTAGAATTCATCAACTTGATAATGGCATGCTTAAACTCGATCTCCTTTTCCATTCTACTCAATGGTTTAGCCACAACTTTTTTTCAAGCAGAGAGGGGAATTCGACAAGGCTGCCCTCTATCTCCCCTACTCTTTCTACTTGTAGCTGAAAGCCTTAGCCGATATTTGACAGAGGCAAAGGTGGGAGGATGCTTTTCTAGTATTAAAATCTCAAATGGGATGGCCATTACCCACTTACTCTTCATGGATGATATACTAATATTCTTTGATGGATCGAAGAGGGATATCAGAGGGGCTCACACTCTTCAAAATAGCAACGGGTATAAAAATTAACTCACATAAGTCCAATATACTCTTCTCTCAGATTGAGGATGAGGACATATGACATTATTTAGATCTTCTCCCCTTCCAAACACAGAATCTAGAAGAAGGCCTCAAATACCTTGGTTTCCACTTAAAGCTAAATGATTATAGGAAGAATGATTGGATGCAGCTTCTGGAAAAGATAGCAAAAAGACTTCAAGTTTGGAGCAATAAATGGTTATCAAGGGTAGGAAGGCTAGTTCTAATAAAGTTTTTAATGGAAGCAATCCTTCTATACTGGATGTCCCTCTCTTGGATACCAAAAGGAATACTAGAAAAAATAAGAAGATTGTCCTTCTCATATATGTGGAGGGGGAAATCTGAAAACTGAGTGTTGCCCTGGGTACGCTGGGAGAAAATTGTGAAACCCAAGGCTTTGGGCATCTTGGGATTAAAAAACATTTTTCTCTTCTCAAAATCCCTGGTGGAAAAATTAGTTTGGCAACTAATTTCAACAACAAGTCTATGGACCAAAGTGACCCAACAAAAGTATGTGGCCCTGCTCTCTATCTTAGAATGGATCAGAAGCCCTGGATCCAGAACATCAGGGATCTTAGTAATGTGGAAGGTGGTTCAATGGGCCTTTGATGTGGTTGGTAACTCCTTAGCCTGGCAGGTAGGGTCTGGCAACTCACTCAGAATCGGACAAGACCCTTGGGCAGGTTGTTTGAGAGAACACCTTCTCCCAGACGATCTCTACACAACTTTATATAGGGGGGTTTTTTTCCACCTTGCCCAAATAGTTGATCCCCTCCACACAACAATGTGGCAACAAGGATGGAAATTGGGGAGAACTTTGAAGCTCAATGAGCCACAAACTATAATTTGGGACCGCTATATCCTTTCTCTTAGGAGGGAAAACATACGCTTATTTGAAGGAGAGGATGAACTCATTTGGGATGGTGATTCGGGAGTCACTTATACTCCCAAAGCAGGCTACATACAACTCAGCATAGCACCAACACAACAAAAAGAGAAATGGTGGTGGAGGAGACTGTGGAAGATAAAAATCCCAGCCAAAGGTAAACTCTTGGTATGGTCTATTTCAGAAAACAAAGTTCCCACCTGGGATATTCTACAAAAGAAACAATTCCACGGGATGAGTTGGTTCTCACTCTGCAGAATGCAGGAAGAAACAATAGACCACTTATTTATGCAATGCCCATTCACTCTATCAGTATGGATGAAAGCCTCCACTTTAAACCCTGACATTGGCAGTTGGGGAGGAGGCACTTTTGAAGCAACTTTAAAAGAATGGATTAAATCGACAACCCCAAAATACTTAAAAGCTCTACCAATACTAGCAACCTGGGGAATCTGGATAGCTAGAAACAATACAATATTATGGGATGTCCCACATTCATCACTGAGGGTGGCCACAACTTCATTAAGTATTTTAGATCATCTCAACTTGGGAAAGACTACGACACAGGGCACGAGTCGAGTTCCCCTAGAGGAACAGATCGATAAAGGGAGACCATGGGCCTATTTTGATGGCGCGACCTCGAGGGACCAATTACACTATGGGGGGGGGGAGGATGTTTATTTCTAACAGAACACTTTTTCCACCTCAGAGCTGAGTTGGGGCCTGGTACAAACAACTATGCTGAGATACAAGCCTTAAAACTACTACTCCTTTTTGCGGAAGAAAAGGGTGTATCCATGCTACAAGTTTTTGGGGACTCTTTGATCATCATCAAGTGGGAAAACCAAGCAGAAATTTGTCACATAACTAGACTCAAACCTTTCCTGACAAAAGTTTCGAGGAACATTGCTACTTTTGACACTTTCTCTCTCTCACACGTTTACAGGGAAAGGAACTTCATGGCTGATCGACTATCCAAAGAAGCCACACAGCTAGATTTTGGAAGCTGGCACATCACAGAACATACAGAGGAAGGCAATTTTGATTACCACAGGCCTTTCCAGGAAGAACAAGCATAAAGATCTACAATTGATATCTCATTTTGGGTACTCTAATCAGGAACACAATGTGTATAACTTGAACTTTTTTTGAAACTCACACTACTTTTGTATACCTGGAAAGTTGAAGGGTGGATGCCCACTCATAGTTTGGTTTTTTGTAATGAAGAACACACATAAATGTAAGAGACACTACACAAACAATATATATCTTGGCTATCCTCGTAGCAAATATATATCTGCAAATGTAATTTTATACCTTTCTTAATAAAATTACGACTTTTTTCTTTGAAAAAAAAAGAAAGAAAAAAAATACACTTTTATAATGTGATCATGCTAATAATTATCACTTATTTAAACCTCCCTTCATTTAAACATTAAAAGGATAATTTTATTAAAATTTAATAAATTTATTTAATATTTAAAATTTAATAAATTTAAATAATTAATAAAAACAATTATTATAAAAGTAATTGATATATGTTCATTTAAGTGATTGGTTTGAAAAAATGAAAAATAACATTAGCTTATATAAACTACTTTTATAATAGGATAATACTAATATTTATCACTTATTTAAACTCTCTGCATTTAAACATTTAAAGGGATAATTTTTAATTGATAAGTGTGAATATACCAAAACAATTTTACATGTAGATGTAAAATTGATTTTAAAATGAACATATAAAACTGCCAAAAGTTTTACAGTAAAGTAGGTTGAATATTAAATGAAATGTGTTTGGGGCCTTCATCAATTTCATATACATCATATTATGAGTGTTTATGTTACCGAGCCTCTTCCAATGATTTTAAATATTAAAGTCAATTTTCAATTTTGACTTCTATTATGATTGATATCTAGCATTGTCCGAGATTTATTTTATAATTTTTAGTTTCAAATTTTGGGATAATTTTTTTTATTTTATTTATTATTAAGAAAATTTAATATTTAATTAGGTTAAATTTATTTTAATTTTAGATTTATTATGTGTTTAAATAAATTAGATTTTTTTTTTATTGTAAATATTTTTAAAAGTCTAAAATTTAAGAAGAAGTTTGTATTTTTATAGATTAGTTTTCATAATAAGTAGTAGTGTTCAAATTTTAAATGATCATCATTATTATATATGTTTTAGATGAATTTGTTCCTTTAAAATTTATTAAATGTTATTTATAATTTGAAAAATACTTTTAAGAAGGTCAATTCAAAAGATAAGTGAATATTATTGTTTTGGGTTATGTTTTACTATATTATTAGTGAATTCAATATATCTATTATTTTGTGATATATCATTGTTGAAATTAAGACAATTACTTAGATTTCTTTAAATCATTTTTCACTATATTATCATTGGAATCAATACACCATATTGTTTTAGTTTATGTTATTGCTAAAATTAATACAACTACTTGATTCCTCTAAATATTTTTTCATTATATTACTAAAATCGATATTCCCCATTGTCGCGTGTCATATCATTGCTAATCAATGCAATTACTTGATGTCATGAGTTATATCAATATTAAAATCAATGCAATTAGGTGATTGCTCAAACTCATATTACTCTAAGAAATGATGCATTTTTTCTTTATTTTTTATATATTTAAATTTTTTATTACTCACAATATTTAAATTTTTTATTACTCATTATTTTTTTACCTTAAATTAAGAGGGATTATTTTCATTTCAATTTTATCCTAACTTGGATTGAGATCTTATTTGGCCTCATATCGAGGTCGTTTCAATCATAGTCTATTTCAAACTTAGGAAAAATGAGAAATATTAATGCACATAAGTCTTACCTAATTAATATTAAGCCTTAAGTTATCATTACTTCATAAAATTAAAGGTTTTCCCTACTTTCTATCCCCACATGGCTTTCTCCCTTTTTATCCAAATTTTATAATTTTTGGACACATGGATGCAAGTTTATAATTTTCGGACACGGGCCATGCAAGTTTATAATTTTCGGACACGGGTCATGTAAGTTTAAAATTTTTGGAAACAAGATGCATGTAGGGATGCCACATCCCTTGTCATGTTTCCATTAATCTCTTACCCTTTTGTGTTTTTCCCTTCTGCTCATTGTTCGAACTCTGCTCCTGTTGTGATTTCCCATTCTAAGATTGATAATCCCATGAGAAGTGAATTTGAGACAATTTAATTTCCTGAGTGACTGATGAGAGATGCAATGATGAGAGATACAGTGGTGAATGTGCAAGCATATCCATGCCATTAAAAAACACAATGGAAACTATAGGTAAGTTCAAGTTATCATTAGCTCGCAATTGTTTATAGCTTTATGTTGTTCTGCTCACGACAACCACTAATTAATTAAGTAGAAAAGTGTGAGAGTGAATGGCTAATTTATCTCCTCTATTTTATAAACTACTAAAAAATGACTATTTTATAGATTTATTCTTAATAACGTAAATTAGTCAAGCTTAAAATTCTATTCTTAATCAATGATTTTTTCTTTCTTAATAACCCATATGATAAAGACATGTAAGAAAGCATCATACACAAATGAAAGAAGAGAGCCCACATACCCTAATGTCCCAACTTCTCCCCTACGAGCATATTGCATAGGATCCCTTCCATTTTGAAATCTATCACCTGACTTAGCATATGCACTTCTATATACATAAGTAGAGGTACTACCTGCAAAAACATTAGTCATAGTTTCTCTTCCTATTCCAAGGCTAGGTGAACCAATGCTTTTGCAATTTAACTATTTTGGATTTTAATTTTGAAATATTTGAATATGATTTTATGTAAATAGAGGATTATTTCAAAATTTTATTTTTATTTTTCATCATTAACCTTTCCAACAACCTTTGTTAATAGGGAACAATTCCCTAAACTCATAGTTTAGTGCACTACTGTGAACTAAAAATTTAAGAAAATTAAGTTTAAAGAGAGAAATGTTTTATATAATGTTGTTATTTAAATTCATGTCAAATTGTTATATATTCAAAGCATTTAATTATCAGACCATGTGGGAGTTTGATGTAAAGATTAAAAACTCAAGAGATAAGTCATATTATTTGTCTTTTATTTACATGTTGAAAAATTAATGTGTTTATGTATCATTGTACTGTACACTGTGAACCGAATAATCTAATAAAGTTAATATTTAGAAATTACACCAATTTTATTTGCTACAAATAATTCTAGGATTTCAACATGGTCTGCTAATAAAATCTAAATTAATACAACTACATGGGTGAGAAAAAACACAAGTACGAATGCTAAAATTCATGTAAATTAATTTGTTTAAAATTACAGTTAACATTTAAAAATTAATTTGTTTATGTATCATCTGTACATTGTGAACTGCATAATCTGAAATAGGAGGGGTGATCATTAATCCATGCACGGTTTGTACTTGTCATAATTCCGTACAACTGCCAAATTGATCGACCATCGATATTTTGTATAATCCGCAACTCCTGTACAATCCTGTAGCATTAGTGCATTTAGACAAATCTTACATCAGTCCGACCCATCACCACATTTCTTCCATACATGATCAACTGTTAGGGACCTAGCCCCTCATGTAGGTAGAATAATATATTACCATGTAATAAAGGTCAATATTAATAAGGCCTAGAAATAAGGAAGAATAAGTCAAATGTAAGAAGACCTAATAGAAGCTTCTGCTTCTAGAAGGATCTTCCTCTAGATTGTTCTTTTGATAGACATATTTAATATAAATAGGAGTAGAGGGTATGAGAATTTTTGTCTTGGATATTATTGTAATAGAGCTCTGCTCTACTGGAGGTTTCCCCCTCGACGAGGTAAGTGAACATTGCTCTCAGTAATCAAAGTGCTCTTTCTAGTGTTATTCTATTATTATTTTGGTACTATTGTGGTGTTTCTCTGGTTATATCATTGTTTATCTTCCATTTCTTGCTAATTATTTCTGTTATGCATACTATTTTATATCTGGAATATTACAAGTGGTATCAGAGCACCTTCCTCGACAGATAATTGTGGGTTAGATTTTTTTTCAGGGTAGAGACATATTTTGATGTCTTAAAGCTACAAAGATCTGGCATTACACGCATAAACCCATGTCTAGGGATCCATACACCTAGGAAATGCAAGTGGTACTTAAGCGCACATATGTTGGCCGCCCTTGTAACCCTTGTTGGTACCCCTTTGAGTGGTAGCACATCAAACAACACCTGTATACAGATCAACCTAGATTTCCTGAATCCCTCCATAGATAAACCATTCGATTGCCTGACTGCTATAGTGCCACCGAGAACAACACTCTAGAAGATATTCTCTAGTACCTGGGTAGTCAGGTAGTACGACTAAGGGCATGATCTAGCCTTCTTAGTTGGTGCCCTGAGATATTGGGCCGACTACTACTGTTGGACCCCGCACATATATCAAAGAGATATAGCATAGGGAAAACCCATTTCTGTAGAACCCTTGAATACCCTAACCCTTGGGATGAAAACAAAAATAGAACATACAAGATCTATTATCGCACAACTATGTCTCCTGCATTCAGGTTGCGAAATTACTACACATTTCTTTTTGTTAAGCATTTGGGAATTTCATCACTGCAGTACTCTTTAGATCAAAGTATAACTCTGCAGGAGTAAAAAAAAAGTATGGATCTTGTTGGCACCATTATTTGAGAACTATCACATTGAATTCCTCTCTTCTCCCTTATCACAGTCATACCTATCATTTTTCAACCAAAAAAAAATCTCATGGACCTAACCCCCTTCCAACACCCTTATTTGGGATTTACCCCATTGGATTCAATTCGTCACCCTAATCGCTGTGATAAAATTCACCCATAACCCTTTTTTGTGTGGTCCCACCCGCCCCTTTTCGTGTTCCCTCTTCATCATGGCCCACACCCATAGCCAAGACTTGAAATCTCACTTCAATTCCTTGCACTCTAATTTCATAGAAACCCAACAAGAAGTGAGACAAATCAATGCCAATATTGCCACCGTCAATAAAAACATGCATTCCTCCATCAAAGCCAAAATAAAGGACCTCAAACAGGACCTTTCTACTCAGATTGAATCCTTCACTACGATGATATGTGACAAGCTGCATATCCCTGTAGATATTGACTCATCTAACCCACCTTTGCAAACTGAAGGTGAAACTTCCTCTCATTCCTAGAATTTTCATCCCCATCACTTTCAACGTGACCTATGCCTTCCATGTGTGGATGTGACCAAATATGATGGCTCAGATTCCACTGTATGGGTAACTCAATTGGAACATTATTTCTCTTTGTATGGAATTACGAATGAGTTGGACAAACTTTGGTATGGTGTTCTCCATCTATATCAAGAACATTGGCAATGGTAGCAATGGAGAAAAAAAGATCGCCAAGGGTATGTGTCTTGGACACACTTTTTGGAAGAGATTTATGAATGCTTTGACACTAACACCAGCCATTTAGGCCATTTGAAAAATTTGAAACAATCCGGCACAGTGGAAGACTTTATAGCCTCTTTTGAGCGATTGGATTTTCGTACAGAGGGCATGTCTGATGATTTTTTCCAAGAATGTTTTATTAGTGGCCTCAAGAATGTGATTCATGCTCATGTCCTCATGGCTAGGCCTCAGAGTTGGGTGGACGCTACTAAAAGAGATAAGGAAGCACGAAATGTTGTCTCTTCTCAAAACCGAAAACCCTCCTTTATTCCTTGCACTAAACCAATCACTCCCACTCCTCCTTCTACTCCCCTAAAGATCTAGAAATTGACCAGGACTGAAATGGCTAAATGCTAACTCAAAGGCCTTTGTTATAATTGTGATGAAAAATATTCAGGGATGATTTTAGGGGATAAATTTCACTCATGGGTTAATTTTCCATGGTTTTTCTAAAAGCGAGATTCACTATTTTAAAAACGATTCACCCAAATTCTATAGGATAAACTTATTTTACCTTGAAAATCGCCAAAATTTTATAAAAACTATATAAAATCCTTTGAAGTTTGAATATTTTTACAAAATTATCGCCAATAATTTATAGTTGGCATATGAAGGATTAGTAAGATTTGCCAAGGTTTCTACATTTTAAAATAAATTTCCATCCTTAAAATCATCCCTGCAAATATTTTCTTGGGCACAATTGTAAGGAAGAAAATATTTTTATGGCCATCTCAGAGGATGTTTCAGAAGACTATGTTGAGGCACCCCTTGTGTCCTTGTCGCCTGAACCCACTGACATGACCCCTCCCGAAGTAGAACTGGTCATTTCCCTAAATTCTCTTACTAGATTCTTTGCTCCCCAAACCCTCAAGCTAATTGGTTACATTAAGCATAGGAAGGTCATCATTCTTGTTGATAGTGGAAGCACCCATAATTTTATTCATCGTCATGAAACTAATTGTTATATCTGTGTCATCAATAATTTTCAAATCATGATTGCCAATGGCGGGTCCATGAAATGTGGATGGCGTTGTGAAAATGTGCGTCTCCAAATTGGTGAGTACCACATGAAATATCATATGTTTTCTATCGACATGGGTGGTTGTGACATTATGTTGGGTGCAGAATGGCTAAAGAATTTGGGTCCCTTTCTCATGGATTTTAAGGAATGAACCATGCAATTTGACTAGGAGAGACAACAATATAAGTTCCAAGGCATCATCGTCAGTTCTCTGAAGATCATCAGTTCCCATCACATGGAAAATCTGCTCAAAAAAGGTCATTCTGACATTATTTCCCAACTTCATGCCATATAAGCCACTGAGACACCCTCTATGTCACAGGACCTCCAATCCGTTCTCTCTAAACATCAAGTGGTTTTTTCCACTCCCCAGGGACTCCATCCTTCCCATGTTGTTCATGATAATTTCATTCCCCTTGTCCCAGGAAGCCTTCCTCCCAATATCCATCCCTATCATCATCCCTTTTCCCAAAAAAATGAAATTGAGAAAATTGTTCAAGAATTTCTCAAAACAGGTGTTATTTGCCCTAGTACGAGCCCCTACTCTTTTTATGTGGTCATGGTCCTTCAAAAAGAAGGTTCTTGGCACATGTGTCTTGACTTTCGTGCCCTCAACAAACTCACCATTAAAGACAAATTTCCCATTCTTGTCATTGATGACCTCTTGGATGAATTGAGTGGTGCCCAGTTCTTTACTAAACTTGATCTTCGTTCTGTCTACCACCAGATCTGTATGAATGAGGCAGACATTCCTAAGACTGCATTTAGAAATCATGAGGTCCACTATGATTTTTTGGTCATGCTCTTTGGCTTGTGTAATGCTCCCTCCACTTTCCAAAGCCTCGTGAATCATGTCTTCCATCCTTTTCTCTATCATTTTGTCTTAGTTTTATTTGATGATATCCTCATCTATAGTAAAACCTAGACAACCCATCTTGCTCATGTGGATCGATTTTTCCATCTACTCTCTCAACACCAACTTTTCCTCAAACAATCTAAATGTGCTTTTGGCACCTCAGAAGTCGAGTACTTGGGTCATTTTGTTGGCAAGGCCGATGTTAGGGTGGATCCTAAAAAGATTGAAGCTATGCAATATTGGCGTCACCCAAAAAATATCAAAAGCTTGCATGGATTTATGGGTTTAACAGGTTATTATCGCAAGTTTGTTAAGAAGTATGGAAATATTGCAACACCTCTCACTGCCCTCCTTAAAAATAATTCTTTCACTTGGACTCTCGTAGCTGCTCAGGATTTTCAAACCTTGAAGATGGTCGTGTGCACCACTCCAGTCCTGGCCCTTCTTGATTTCACAAAGACCTTTGTCCTTGAATGTGATGCTTACAGGAAAGGAATTGGTGCAGTCTGTATGGAAGATGATCAACCTTTGGCCTTTATCGGCAAACACGTGTTAGAGTGAAATTTTAAAAAATCAATATATGAAAAGGAAATGTTGGCTATTATACATGTCGTGGATCTTTGGTTCCCTTATTTGTTGGAGCAATGCTTCCAAATTAAGACAGATCATCAAATCCTCAAGTACTTTCTAAAACAATGCCTTTCTTCCCCAGAGAAACAAAAATGGGTGACTAATTTCTTTGGATATGATTATGAGATCATTTACCAGAAAGGCAAAGACAATGTGATTGGTGATGCACTTTCCAGAAAATATGAAGATGAAGGATCCCTTTTTTCTCTCTCCTTCATTGTACTAGATTGGCTCCAAGCTGTTCGCCAGGAATGGTTACACGATCCCAAATTTTTTCATATGATACAACAATTGCAGTCCAAGTCTCCAGTCTCCCTAGGGTACTCTTGGCTCAATGATGAGCTTCGATAAAAAGGTCATTTGTATTTAAGTAAATAGTCAAAACTTAAATCCATGGTACTTTCTGAGCTTCATGCTACACCCACCACTGGGCACTCATGGTTAATGGCATTGTATGAAACAGGATGTTCACAATTTTGTGGCCAAATGTGATGTTTTTCAATGCAACAAGGACAAAACAGTCAAATATCCTGTCACACTACAACTGCTTCTGATTCCACCTACTATTTGATGGGATATCTCTATGGATTTTATTGTAAGCTTACCTAAATCAGGAAATAAATCAGTCATCATGGTGGTAGTTGATCATCTTTCCAATTATGCTCATTTCTTTGCTCTTCAACCCCCATTTACATCCTCCACTGTGGCTCAAATTTTCATGGATCGTGTCTTCAAGCTTCATGGCATGCCTCATTCTATTGTTTCTGATCACAACCCAAATTTCACCAACAATTTTTGGCAAGAACTATTCAAGCTACAAGGCACCCAATTGCATCTCAACACAACTTATCATCCTCGGAATGATGGTCAAACTGAAGTTGTCAACAAGTGTTTGGAAACATATTTGAGGTGTTTTGCATCGAAAAGGAAAAATCAGTGGGCTCAATGGTTACCACTAGTTGAATGGTGGTGCAACACTTCTTACCATACAACTACCCGCATGACTCATTTTGAAGTGGTATATGGACAAAATCCACCTTCAGTTCTCTCATGCTTTCTAGGTGTCTCGAAGGTCCAGGCGGTTAACCAAACGATTACAATTCAAGAGGCTATTCTCCGTACCATCAAAGAGAATTTGGTCATGGCCCAAAATCATATGAAGCAACAAGCAGATCAAGGTCTTTCTGAACATCAATTTGCAGAAGGAGATCAAGTGTTTCTTTGACTGCAACCTTACAAGAAAATATCCCTTAAGGTTGGCTATTTTTAGAAACTGACACCCTTATTTTATGGTCCTTATATCATTCTCAATCATGTGGGATAGGTGGTCTATCAGTTAGATTTTCCCAGTCATTCTAAGCTCCATTTGTTTTTTCATGTTTCCTACTTAAAGAAGGTGATTGGAACTAAGTGCCAAAATCAAACCAACCTTCCCGAGTTGGATGAAGAAGACTCCATTTGGCTACAACCATAAGCATTTTTGGACTAGCGTGAGCGTCATCTATGTCAGTGAACCATCAAGGAAGTGTTAGTCAAGTGGAAAGATACAACTCCAACAGATGCCACTTGGGAACCAACTACCATTCTGTTGCAATTTCCTCATCTCAAGCCTTGAGGACAAGGTTGTTTTTAAGAGGGAGGACATGTTAGGGACGTAACCCCTCACGTAGGTAGAATAATGTATTTCCATGTAATAAAGATAAATATTAATAAGGCCTAGCAGTAAGGAAGAATAAGTCAAATGTAAGAAGACCTAATAGAAGCTTTTGCTTCTAGAAGGATCTTCCTCTAGATTGTTCTTTTGATAGACATATTTAGTATAAATACGAGTAGAGGGTATGATAAGTTTTGTCTTGGATATTATTGTAATAGAGCTCTACTTTGTTGGAGGTTTCCCCCTCGAAGAGGCAAGTGAACATTGCTCTCAGCAATCAAAGTGTTATTTCTGGTGTTATTCTGGTATTGTTTTGGTATTATTGTGGCGTTGTTTTGGTTATATCGTTGTTTATCTTCCATTTCTAGCTAATTATTTATGTTCTACATATTATTTTATATCTGGAATATTACATCAACATTCAAAACGACCATATGAACGCGTCCATACAACCACAGGTTCACTTAATTGGACCAATTCGTGTGGATTAAAAATTAAGTACTTTTTTTTTTAAGTACAACATACAAAATTAAAAGAGTAATTTAAAAAAAAAAAAAGTGAATTTTGGAAAGGTGG